>JAYXIM010012262.1:0-10124 GCA_037575425.1 Anastrepha fraterculus | reverse complement strand
CTTGTTTCTATCACTTGAGTGCGAGCCACATTTTTAATAATTTTTGTTTTTTTATCGATTCTTAGATTTTTAAACGAAACAAACATTATATGTATTTTTTAATCGAAATGTATCTATGTATTTAGTCTTTTATTAATTTAAGTGCAATGCATATTTTATAAAAACCTTTCTCTAATTTAACGTTTTTCATTTATTATCCTTGCAGCGACTTCTTAGTTACAGTACGCGCACAGGTTATGACCAGAGACGAAAGCACCGAGGGTTGGTTACCACTCGCTGGGGGTGGTTTGGCAAATGTTTCAATACGCAAACGTGCTAGGCTATCCCCTGGCGCTGCTGGACATGAATACATCATCTACGGCCAAAGAATCTCTGATCAAAGTGTGAGTAATAAATTGAAATACAAACTAAAAAATATTTATGGTAATAAAAATCAAAATTGGAAACTTAAATATAGAAATTAAATTTTTCAAATCTGTTTTTTACTTCTTCATCGCTAAATTCAACAATCAATTACCGTAGTTTATTGACTTCATTACTGCCGCTAATAACTGTCAATATTATCAACTTTTTAATAACCTCATTTACCATGCTTGCCTTTTAGGTAATTTTAAGCTGTGTCATAAATCGTGATCTGAAGTATTACAAAGTGATGCCCACATTTCATCACTGGCGTGCTGGTAAACAACGCAATGGTCTCACTTTTCAAACGGCTGCCGATGCGCGCGCCTTCGACAAAGGCGTATTGCGCGCCTACAATGAATTAATTGATGGTAATTATCACTCGCTGGCGCAATGCAATTGTAATTTCTACATCTGTATGTATGTGGAGAAGCAGCTGCAGTTCAAACAACAACAATAGAGATCATAAAGGCAGGCACACTGTCTTGTTTGCAATGCTTGCCTGTTTTCCATTGTTTGTTTGTATAGATGTGTGTGTGTGTGTGTGCGTGTATGTGCGAGTTTTTTTCTGAACTGTTTTCCTTTTCTTTCCTCTTCATTTATTTTCTTCTTCTGGAACTGTGTTGTTAATGCTTGATTTCCGCAATTTTCCTCAATTAACAATTTTCCTTTCGTACATATTTTCATATTCATTCACACCATACCCCATTTGTTGTATTAAATGTTTATGTATATATGTATATACTTACATATATTATATATTTTTCACAATGAAATCGATATATCTGTATTTGCAAATGCATTCAGTTTTCGAACATTTATGGACCTTCGAACGCGGACCTTAGCGTTTTCTCATTTCACGCATGAAGTGAGCTTTACAAACCGAGCTGATAAACAATTTCTTGTCATTAAGGGGTTAGGGGTAGTCAGAGGCCCGAGAAAATTATGATTTTCAATCATTTTTGTTTTTTGCTATTCAATCGCTTTATTTTACAAAAATAAAAAATCGCATTAATACATCATGTTTCGACTTGACTTTAGCAAAACTTCAAAAACAAAAAAAAATTAATAATTGTATATAAAAGTTATCGATGTTTGTGCGTGGAGCCCGTTTCCCCAGAAGTTCCTTGCCGTGATTATCACAAGTCCTAGAGATTCATCTAAAATCAATCGGACAAGAGAAATTAGTTTTATTAATAGATAATCTTGTACCTGATCGAAGCTTTTTTCAAAACTAACAATATGGTGGCCTAAGAAAATATTTTTCAGATTTTCAAGAGAAAAAACCGACAATTAATTGTTAAAAACAAAAATCGAAATTTTGGAAAAAAAATCCTTCGATAAGTCACGAGTTTTTTATGTTTTTCAAAAGCAGTATACATTTTGTTGAAATCTACCAAGCGGTTTGTAAATTGCAATGATAACCACTTAAAAAACATGGTTTTGAGAAAACCGCGTTTAAAATTTTGCTATCGATTTATCAAGCGCCCTTTGTTAATTGTTGAATAACTCGAAATAACACAATATTTTTAAGATATTATACTTTAAGAAAATGCAAAAAGAAAATCCAATTTTTGGAAAATTCTGACTACCCCTAACCCCTTAAAGCAACCTTTTAACTCCTTTTGGTGTTCTCATTTGCATGCCGAATTGCTAATTCCGAAGCTATGGGAAGGAAGTAAAACTCCTTTAATGCTGATAACCAAAATCAGCTGTTTTTTTTTTAACATCACATTTATAAATCTCACTTTACTTTACTTGAGCTTCGACATAACCACAATTTTGAAAAGGCTCATCAGCCAGCTAACCATTAAATAAAATATATTGGCCCGAGAGTTTAGCCAGATTTTGAGCGAATAAAAATATGCTTATCGACATAATAAAATTAACTGTTATTTTAGGAGTTACTTGCAGGTAGTTTATAAGTCTCCCATCAGGCGCGTGCCATTGTATGGGACAAAAGCTTGAACGATAAAAACAACTGATGCGACGACTCTTAGCGGTTAGTTCGCACGGCAGTCGGTTCTACGTTAACGGAACCAGCCGGATTGATAGCTGGCCAAAGACTAGCACTCCAGCATCATTCTCCGTACGCGCTTGGGGAATGTTTATGCTGTTGCAACAACCGTTCAAGGACCATTGAAGTTTTCCATAGTACGATTCTGTACGCAGTCAGCGCCGATGGCTAAAGCGGCAATTAGTGATGCCATAACCATATAAATTACCTATTTGTTAGTAATTAATCGAACGATGAGCTGTATGAGCTTTACGACGTCATAGACATAGCGCAGCGAATAATGATCCAGCGGCTACGATGGCTGGGTCATGTCATCCGAATGGATACGAACGCTCCGGCTCTGAAAGTATTTGATGCGGTACCTAGCAGAGGAAGAGGAAGGACTCCTCTGCGTTGGAAAGATCAGGTGGTGGACTTGGCTTCACTTGCTTTACTTGGTGTGTCCAACTGGCGCCGGTTAGCACGAGAAAAGAAACGACTGGCGCGCTTTGTTAAACTCGGCCAAAATCGCGTAAGCGGTTATAGCGCCTATTAAGAAGAAGAAGAGAATTGATCGAAGATTACTATTTTTTTATTAAAAAATTTAAGGCCGAAATTTTGGTCAAAAATCGATGTTTTTTGTTTTTGTCAAAGAAATTTATTTTGCTTATTCCTTCGATTAATTACTAGGTTTAACATTACTTTAACGAAATCTGTTCGGTTTTTTAATTTCAGAGTATTCAGTTTAGAGATATAGTGGTCACCGCAAAACGTCTGTTTTGAGAGGAGCTCCCGGAGATTAGTTGTAGCTCCTTTCCAAATAAATATTTTTATTAATATTAAGTCTAAAATACAGTTAAAAGTTAACATAATATGTGTACACATTTTTAGATTCATAAATTTAAAAGTTTTCTCAGAAAAAATTCTGAAAAATGCTCTCTTTTTCGGCCTTCTAACTGTATATAACCCCTTAATTCTACTTCAATATCGGCTGTTTATTGCTCCGGCATGACTAATCGCCACGTGCTGTAATGTTGCGGCTATGGCAATGGTTACGGCTATGGCGTTGTGGCTACGGCACTACTAATTGCAGCTTAAGTGATGTCGTACAAATGCACACAAATGCTCCGGCTTTTGAGAAAATGGCAATTTTTAAGTTTTAAGTCTATTACCATAAATCAGTAATTTTCAAGAAAATTTGATATGTTCTAACTAACTAAATAAAATGTGCTAGAAAATAGTATAGGCAATGATATCAACGGAATAGAAATACCACTACAACAAAATTAAAATTGAATATACTGGCTCCCCTTATTTTCCCAGAAAATACGCTTTATTTGAAATTAAAACGCACGAAGGATGTACAAACCTAGACTTTTCCGTGCATGCTTCATTTAAAATACTAAATTTTAGTACATATATGTATACATATACAGTTCTAATATTTATATATGTATGTATATAATTTTTTTTTGTTAATTTCGTTTTTAAAATATGTATTTTTCATAAAAAACTCACTGCTTTCGCTTACTGCATTTTGTATGATTTTATATACTACTGCTTCTTTCTTTCTCTCTCTTACTCTGCTTCAATGAAATAATTGGGAAATATTTATCATAATATAAAAACAAAAATAAATTCTAATTCTACAAAATTATAATATTTCGAAATTCTAATTCTCCAAACTACTTACAAATTCGTGCTTGGTAAGTGACAATTAGAATAAAAATAAAAAATAAAAAATCAATGAATTCAAATGTCTAAGTTTTTGGCTCCCCAAATATTGTAGTTTTGTGTACTTACTAACCAGAAGAAGAACATTTGTTCAGTGTTTTTCATGAGACGCTTAGAGGGTCATTCATTTCTAAAGAAATCAAAGATTTTTGTAAAATTAAAAAAAAAACCATTACAAGCCTCTGAGAGTCCCATATTACACTTCATCATGGCTTTTTTATTTTCCTTCTCGCCTATTTCCGTTTGCGTTAAACGACTTATTTCTAGATTTTTTGTTAATGAAACTAATTTTTGGAATAAAATTTCCCAAGATGTATAGTAGATCTAGTACCCATTTAATATTAATGTATTATATTAATATAATTTACACATACATTAGTTTTTTATGATTTTTGTTTTTCTTTTAATTTTTTTTTAATGTTTTTTAGTTCCAACAGTGATTTACTGTACAATTCAGTACACTTTATTAATTGTATGCAAATAATATATGCCATTTCTTCATCCCATTACTACTTTTAGGCCTGGCTAAATCGAATCCATCAATAATATGTCCACCCCTCACCAAATACGACTCTGTGGGTGAAGACGACGTTTTTATGGTGTGTAGACAATTGTTAAAAAAAATGAGATAAATTTAAATACAATGCCAATGCTTTCGAATACAGTAAATGCAAACGATTATTGTAAATAATTAGTTCTTTCTTGTTTATTTGCTCAAACAGACATTAGATCTACCCGTGGAAACTGATTGCATACATAAATCACATTCAAGTCCCGAAGGCAGCGAAAAAAGTCAGAGTACGTAACCCAAAGATTTCTCTACCTTTTAATTGCAATCACTTAAGTAATTGTCTCTCTCTACCAACAGAAAGTATTAGTCTCGATCGTGGTGAGCGCATCAGCCAGAAAAGCGATTTGGATAGATCCACGGATGGTAATGTCACACAATATCCGAAGGCCACAATTCACTACATATCGAACGAGAAATCATGCAGCCTGCAAGCGCCACCACCGCCACCATTGCTGTCCACTATCACTGCGACCTCTCCAGCTGCCGGTGGTAACGGCAATAGTGGTGGCAATAATAATAAGAGCAACCTGATCACTACCACCGCCGTGAGCGCTGCCATCATATCGCCGCCTATCACCACCGTCTCGTCGAGTCAACTTGAAGCGCCACCGCCGTCGCTACCAACCGCCATTGCGACCAGCGAGAATTACTCCTACGTGCAGCTGACAGCGGTAATGAATTCAGTTTGTGTGTTTGCAGTCCAATTAATTCTAATCTTTTCTTTCCGTTTCCATTTCCAATTCTACTCTATCGCTCTCCTCTACCACTTCGAATATTTCATATTTTCCCAATTCTCGCTATTTCTTCTATATGTTTCTATTTCTGCCGCTTTGTTTCCCAACTTCCAACCAACAGGTGCACGACTACAATTATCCGGTGGTCGAGCAGCCGGCTGGTGCGCAGGTACTCAACGCACGTCGTGAATCGATTAGTGCGTTGAAGAAGCGCAATGCTTTAGAAGCTGCACAGGCAATTGCTGCTGCTCAGTCGTCACCTATCGCCGCCGGTGTGATACTCAAAGATCCCACTAGCAATGTGGTGGATATCATCAAGAAGAGTCAACGAGCGCGTTGTCGCTACTGTCACGAGCTTTACAATGACGAATGGAATCGGAAGGGTGCCTGTGAATTTGCACCCGATCGGTTTCGTTCGGCACTCGAGTGCATTTCCGGAATGGGCTGTGCGCGTTGCATGATATATCATTGTATGAGCGATGCTGAGGGTGAAACGCCACAACATCCATGTGAGTGCGTCAACGAAGGGGGATGCATTAAGCGGTAAGTCCGTGCAGAATAGAAATTGATTGTGATATTTTAAATTTCAGATCAATTCAATGAAACAATTCTTTCTTTCACATAGTTGGCTCGGGCTGACACTGTTATCATTGCTCGTACCCTGCCTTTGGTGTTATCCGCCGCTGCGTGCCTGCCATTGGCTGGGAGTATCATGTGGCGTGTGCGGCGGGCGACATAAACAACAAGTCTGACATTTGGAGGGACGATTCCAAAAACAATTCGATAATGGCTACGTTTACGGTTACGAGGTGGAAGCTGATATGATGAATTCAGACAGCTACGATTATGATGGCAATGGCATCGGCGATTTCGACGATCTCTACGATTGCTATAATTACAGCTACAACTACAGCAACTACAACCAATACAATTACAATAATTACAGCTACAATTACAATACTTACAATCAACAAAAACAGCATCAACATCAGACTACAAACGCTGGTGGCACATTAACAGGACAATTCGAGCAATGGCATCTTAGCGACGATGCCATAATAGCGAAGGAACAGGAAAAAATCAACAAGCAAAGATTGAAGCAGCAAAAGAAGGAGAAGAAAAAGAAACTTAAAGAACAAAAACAACTACAAACGCCATTACATTACGCGCTGCAGCAGGCACGACCCACAGCACAACAAAACGACTATGGGCGTTTGCTGTTTTAATTTAATTATGTTTTGTATGAATCGGCAATTTTATGTTGGCACTTAGAGAAGTTAAATAATTAAATTGATTTTGTTATCATTATTTTCATATTCGATTTGCAATTCATTAAATTTAAATTATTCTTAAACTACGTTTCGAAAGAGGCACAAATTACTTTTTTTAAGCTCAAATGTTTGTGATTTTTTTACAATGACTTTATCTGTTAAGGCCTATGAATGGTGTATTTGCTTTATTATGAAAAGTTAATGCCATGTTGTGAGATACTAACCAACCAACTAACGGCTTTCTGCGCCGTTTCAGCTGTAGTTCGGATATCAAATCCGCCTCATAGGAAAAGTCTCCACTGTCTGTGCGCATAAATGAATTTTTTTAATCTTAAATTTTCAAATGCGTTGAATAATTATTTTAGGTACCTTATACACATATGTTTAAAAATAAATTATAATACACAAGTTGAGTTTAATGTACATTTTTTAAAATAGTTTAAGCATTTTTGTCTGATTTGAGAATTAAGTTTAAGTTGTAAATAAATATGTTGCGGTAAAACTTGCGTCTTAAGCTGTGGTGGCAGCGTCTAAACAATAAATATATATATGTATATGTATATGTATATTAATTTTATTGTTTTGTTAATTGTAATAAGTATGTTTGTATGATTTCACGGGCTATGGACGCTGTATAGTGTTGTATATATTATTTTTAATTAAGAAAGATGTGCCACTTATGATTTTTTGTAATATACATATAAGTATTTAATAAATATAATATTTTTTGTGAGCAGCGCGCACAGTATTAATAAAAAATTATAATCTTACAGTACAAGCAAAAAATGGCAAAATAAAATCGTTTGAAAAAAGATAACCAAAAAGTCGCCCAACAAAGAACAAAAAAAAACACGTTTTGTAAAATGAGAATTGGAAACAGTTTGTTCAAAAATTGCATGAATTGACAATGGAACTAAGTGGCTACTTGGTTTGAAAAGCATTTAAATGCATAATATCCCTAAAAAAAACTAACTTGAAAAAATCAAATGTACAAAAAATTAGCATCTCTTAAGATTTCTTTTTTTTTTCAAATAACAGGTACTCTAATTTTCATATTTTTACAAGTACAAGTTGTGTCTATGTAAATGTTTATTATGCATATTTTTACATGTTAACCTTTATACAAAACAATAGTATGATTTTCTATGTTAGGTGTTTTCCCTTCTCTGGCATCAATACTTAATATTTTTACTCGAAGTTTTAAAAATTTGTTTCACACATTAATTAAAAGTGTACTATTTTAGATATGTGTACAGTACTTGCTTGGCTGCTTCGACATTCATAACTAAAACATTAAGAATTGACTAACATTGTACGCATTACGCGTCTAAAATAGCATTTTTTCAATTTCACTATATCAAAGAAGCAGCAAATTTATATTGTAAACATATCTGAAATATTTTGAGATTAACTGTATGGCAACAGTGACTAACAAAAAACAAAAAACATAAGATATGCTACAGCGAATCGTGAAAAAATTGAAAAAAAAAATATAACAAAAAAGTGAAGTCAGCGCATAGCTACTATTATTACAAAATAAAAATATGAGAAATTCTGCGTACAAAAATTATTAATGTAAAATAAAAAAAAAATTAAAAAAAAACAAAAAAAATTAAATAAAATTCATAAAAAGAAATTAAAGGAAATTTAAAGTAAACCTTGAAAAACAGTGGTGTTGAAACATGTTAAACGCACTTTGAAAAAGCAGTCAAATTTAAATTTGTTACAAATTTCAAGTGGAAATTCTGCAAAATTTTTAAAGTGTAAAAATAAAACTTAATTAGGTAAGAAGCGTACTTTAGCAATATTCGTCGGCACCTTAAATGAAAGACAGCGCCAGTTTTGCCTTTTTTCACATTAAAAATGCTGAGCAAAAAACAAAAATGTCCAAATTAAATAAAAAAATACGTGTTTCATATTTTATGTAAAAGAATAATTTCGACTCTTCCTCGGGCTCATGAAGACTCAAAATTATATCTTTTGTTAATTTCAAAAACACACGTTTGTTGAATATTAATGCAATACAAATCCGTTAATCTTGAAAAAATTTGTTTTTAGCAAAATTACAAATGAAAATAAAATTTCTTTTAAAATTACAGGCATTTAAAATATAAATTTCTGAATTGTTAGCAAGTTGAATTTATTGATAATGCGTTTTTTGTTCAGTATATGGCCGCAACTGAATAATGTGGCTATTGGGCAAAATTTGCGCTTCATTTGCTAGCGAATTAATTGCATAAGCGCGTGGAAAAACAGAAAATAGTGAAAGCTAGCGGTCAAATGCGAGGTTTACAAAAAGTGAACACGTTTGTTATAAACCTTTTGACTGCCATGCTTTGCTTAAATGTTTACATATAAAAATTAAATATTAGTAAAAACATGAAAATTATATAAAAAGTCGTACTACTAATAAATAATAAGTGAATGTTGACAAAACATGTATGTAAGTGGAAAAATATGCAGCTACTATATTAAAATAATACTACTATTGTATACCTACTTATTGCAAAAGTACTAAAAATCTTAAAAAAACATGAAAGGTCATACTACTACTAAAACTGTATGGATTAAAAGCATACACTTAAGAATCCAGTCAAAGTAACTTAAAAACAAAATTATATCCAAAAACTAAAGAAACCAATAAAATTTACATAAAACTTATTAATATGAAATGTATGTGCAAGCATTACAAATCTTATTATTTCATACAATTCTCTATTTTTCGTTTTGAAGTGAAAAGAAAAAAAAACAAAAATCATTGCAAACAATTTATTATACTACTAATTATTAATTCTGATTATTACTTAAAAATTACTGTGTTTATTATTATAATTGTTGTATTTAAGTAAATATAATAGATATATGCATAAACAGTGTCTAAAGAAAATTAAATAAAGAAATATGAAAATAATTGGCATTTGCGTGAATTAACATTGATATGGCAACTTTTCGTTTGCAGCCATTAAAGGTCAGGAAATGACGCTCGCTGTGCCAACTGTCATTTGACAAGCAGTAATGAAAAGTGCAGAGGTTGTACAAAATAACAACAAATGCAGCATATAATTAACAAAAATATGGTATTGCATAGGGCTTAGGGCAGAGGAAGAGAGGGGGGCATAGTAAATTATACTACATTTGTTAGAAGAACATTCTACACATGAAGTCGTCCAGCGCTAGCATTGTGACAACCGGAAGGAGGTGTTCAAAATCTGTTGAGACATTAAAATCACCCTGTTGTGATTAAAATCACTCTACGGCAATTTGGGAATATTGCGACTATCCAATGCCTTCTTCACTCGCTGTCTTGTCTGCGCCATGCTGCTAGAAATTAATAATAAGTTCATTATTAGGTGACAAACAGACAGACGGAACAGACCAAAATAGACCATGAGTTATACAAAATAAAAAAATATGAA
>JAYXIM010012261.1:0-14357 GCA_037575425.1 Anastrepha fraterculus | reverse complement strand
ACAGAACGGACGTGTTTTTAAAACGCTCTCTAAAAAATCGCATACAACCGCATATATAAAGTATTTAAAACCAAGATCCCTAATTAAACCGGTCGTGTTTCGCCTAAGTGAAATTGGTTTACTCCGGGATTAACAAAATAAATTAAATAACAACCAAATCAACGAAAATAAAACACCAAAAAACCAAAAGTGCAAACAGATGAGTGTCCGACGTTCTCCGCCGTCAGTGCGCGTTCGCTCAGCCAGCATTGATGAGAACGGCGATGCAGCAGCTTTCATCAACGGGAGCAAAAACGGGCGTACAATCTCCCCGCTTACAATAAGTTTTGGCGCAAACGAAATTGTCTCTGTTTCGCAAATGCAGTCAGAAGGCATTTCGCAAAGCAACGGAAAAACTTCTGATCGAATTGTGAGTACACTCTCTACAGACTCTACAGAATCAGCAAATCCGTGGTCGAAGCAAAGCTTTTCTGTGAACAGATCTACAGCCAGAGCTCAAGAAGAAAAGCTCTCTCACGAAAGCTCTACGAAAGCTCTAATCAGTAACTGCCCAAACCAGAGTAAAATTAAACAGTCGGTCATACAGACTGGGTTAGACCGCTACATGAACATTCAGCCAAAGCGTAAACTAAGTCCGCAAAAGCAAACAGCTGATAAACAAAGAGAAAAAATAAAAAAAAATTGTGAAGACGGCTCCCTGTCCCAGAATAGATTTGCTATACTAGACAACAGTGAGGAAATAACTAAGAGTAAAAGTACAGGCAGTAAATCTAAACCGCCCCCAATATACTTAAGAGAAAAAAATTCGAACAGTCTTGTAAACAATTTAGCGAAGTTATTGGGTGCAAACAATTTTCATGTTGTCTCTGTTATGAAAGGCAACATACATGAGACCAAAATTCAAATCTACGAGGAAGAAAATTTTAGAAAGTTAGTAAATAATTTCGATTTGCTTAAGAAAGAGTACTACACGTATCAGCTTAAAAGCAGTAAGGGCCTTATAGTAATTTTAAAAGGAGTTGAGCATAATGTAGATCCGTCCGAAATAAAGGGAGCACTGGAAGAAGCGGGATTCGAAATAAAGTCCATATTTAATATAAAAAACCGAAACAAAGTTCCGCAACCAATGTTTCGTATAGAACTTGAGCCATCAGCAAAATTACTAAAAAAAGGCGAAGTGCATCCTATTTATAACCTGCGTTATCTACTGCATCGTAAAATTTCAATAGAAGAACCACTAAAACGTAAGAGTCCCGTACAATGTACAAACTGCCAGGAATTTGGCCACACTCGTAGCTACTGTAATTTACCAAGCGTGTGTGTGATATGCGGTGACTTACACTCCACATCTAAGTGTAGCAAACCAAAACAAGATGCAAGTGCTAAAAAATGTAGCAATTGTGGAGAAAACCACACTGCTAATTATCGGGGCTGTCCTGTATTTTTATCAATAAAACAAAAAGAATTGCTGCCAAATAGAAAACCTGTCCCACCTACAACAGTACCAAATCTAAATTCTTCTAGTCGCCAACCAATAGCACAACCACAATACCAATCATATGCAAACGTCCTAAAAACCAACCCAAATGTGGAAGCAAATAACATTAATAATTGCAGTATAGAATCTATGCTCCAAACACTCGTGCAAACTCTTAATCAATTTATGGTTGGAATGCAAAGCATGATACAGGATCTGATTAGAAATCAAACCATTTTAATGCAAACCCTTTTAAATAAACCATAATGTACAGAATCAAAATTTGTCATTGGAACGCAAACGGTCTCACCAAGCACAAGCTCGAAGTCTATAATTTTCTAATATCAAATAACATTGACATTATGCTTATATCTGAAACTCATCTTACAGATAAAAATTATTTTAGAATTCCAGAATATCTTTTCTATGATACAAAACATCCTAGAAACATGGCTCGTGGTGGCACAGCGATATTAATAAAAAAACGTCTAAAGCACAGTGTACTTGAGGAATTTAATGAAGAATACCTTCAGTCCACTATTATTCAACTGCAAGAATTTTCCAGTACAATGGCTATCGCAGCTGTGTACTGCCCTCCTTCTCAAATTATAACCGAACAACAGTTCAAAGATTTTTTTGCCAAACTTGGGCCAAAGTTTATGGCTGCAGGGGACTTCAATGCCAAGCACCACTATTGGGGCTCTAGACTGGTCACACCTAGAGGGAGACAACTTTTTAGTTGTATACTAAGATCAAAACTTGATGTTGTATCTACAGGACAGCCAACATATTGGCCATCTGACCGCCAGAAGATGCCTGACCTGATTGACTTTGGTATTATAAAGGGTATTGATCGCAAGATTGTAACAGCGTCCTCATCCCTGGAATTGTCCTCCGACCATTCTCCGTCTATTATAACCATGGAAGGTAGTCCTTGCACCAGAACAGCGGGTAATCAGCTCCCCCATCCCAATCTCATAAACTGGCTTAAATATAAGAAATACATTAGCACTCATATAAAAACCAATGTTCCTTTAAAGAATGATATTGATATCGATAGGCAGATATATACATTGACTGAACTAATGCATGGAGCTACTAGGGCAGCAGTGGCCACAAATAGTAAAAGTCGTGTTAACTCTCAGCGAAACATTGATGAGACTATAGAAGATTTAGTTAAAAAGAAACGAGAGCTGAGAAGGTCTTGGCAACAATATCGTTCTCCAAAATACAAGAAACTATTGTATGAATACACAGTTAAGTTGCGTTGCGCCCTTAAAAAAGAAAAGGAGAGGCATCTTCATGATTTCCTTTCTAATCTTACTCCGACGGACCAAACAGATTACGCATTGTGGAAAGCCACAAAAAATATAAATCGGCCCATACAGTACGAATCACCAATTCGGCTAGGAAATGGTAATTGGGCACGTACGGATTCTGAAAAAGGGTGTGTATTTGCTGAACATCTGCAATCTGTCTTCACTCCCAATCAGTCTTCTGCAACTACTTGCTTACCACTAGACATATTGCAACCACCAAAAAAGCCAATAAAGTTTAAAAAAAATAACATAGTCTCAGTTATTAATCAACTTAAACCTAAAAAAGCACCAGGTTACGACAAAATCACCCCAAAAATGCTAAAAGAGCTTCCCAATATTGCCGTTCTTCATATCAGGCACATATTTAACGCCATCTCTCGTACTGCCTACTACCCAAAAGCTTGGAAATTATCTCAAATCATTATGATTGGTAAACCTGGGAAAGACTTAAGCCAAGCATCCTCATATCGGCCAATTAGTCTATTGTCCATACTTTCAAAGCTATTTGAAAAGTTGCTCTTGCAGAAAATAATGCCCTTTATTCAAGACAACAATATTATTCCTCAACACCAATTTGGATTTAGAGCAAAACATAGTACAACTGAGCAAGTTCATCGCATTGTGTCATTTATACGAAAGTCCTTTGAGAAAAATCAGTACTGCACTGCACTGTTCTTAGACGTAGCACAAGCATTCGATAAGGTATGGCACCGCGGCCTAATTCACAAAATTACTAGTTTACTGCCTACGAATGTACACCTCTTGCTGCAAAACTATATCACTAATAGAGAATTTGTTGTAAAGCAAAAAGATTTTTTCTCTCGGCATTGTAGAATAGACGCTGGAGTTCCACAAGGCAGCGTTCTGGGCCCTATTTTATATGTATTATACACATCAGATATGCCAACGACGAGCCAAACAATGACATCAACATTTGCCGATGATACTGCAATACTTTGCACTCACACAGACCCAAAAGTAGCAACGTCTATATTACAAAGGCATATACTTGAAACAGAAGTATGGCTTAAAAACTGGAGAATAAAGGTTAATGAAACCAAGTGCGTGCATATTACTTTTACTCTAAGAAAAGAAACTTGCCCTGCAGTTACAATAAATGGTCAGAATATACCACAGCAAAACGAAATAAAATATCTTGGAATTCACTTAGATAGAAGACTCACATGGCGGAATCATATTGAAAAGAAAGTGTCGAATATCAAGCTTAAAATGAAAAGCCTATATTGGATGCTTAATTCGAAATCAGCATTACCTCTAGAGTACAAAGTGCTACTATATAAAGCCATGCTAAAACCAATATGGACATATGGTATAGAAATGTGGGGAACGGCTACGCCCTCAAATATCGAAAAACTTCAGAGAGTGCAATCTAAAGCCTTGCGGATAATCACGGGAGCGCCATGGTATATAAAGAACGTTAACATTCACAGAGATATTTGCATACCTCGTGTAGCCGATGAAATAGTACGGTTGAGCAAAAAATACCTACAAAAGCTAGAAGACCATCCCAATAAACTAGCGCGAAATCTACTTTTAGATGAAGGTCACACAAGATTGAAAAAAAGAGACATCTTCAAGTCTGCAGTATCCTAATGATCTCATCTCACGCGAGAGTCCGTCCACAACTTCCTCCAACCACATCTATCACATTCGAAACAAAAACAAAAAAACAACATCATTTTCACAATCGACATGAGAGACAACGGAAGCTCTAAGGGAGACTGGAAACTAGGCCTTTCCGGCTCCCAGCTACGAAGAATCGGAGACTGGAAACCCGTCCTTTTCAGCTCCCAACTACTTTAGATGAAGGTCACACAAGATTGAAAAAAAGAGACATCTTCAAGTCTGCAGTATCTTAATGATCTCATCTCACGCGAGGGTCCGTCCACAACTTCCTCCAACCACATCTATCACATTCGAAACAAAAACAAAAAAACAACATCATTTTCACAATCGACATGAGAGACAACGGAAGCTCTAAGGGAGACTGGAAACTAGGCCTTTCCGGCTCCCAGCTACGAAGAATCGGAGACTGGAAACCCGTCCTTTTCAGCTCCCAACTATTTTTAGATGAAGGTCACACAAGATTGAAAAAAAGAGACATCTTCAAGTCTGCAGTATCTTAATGATCTCATCTCACGCGAGAGTCCGTCCACAACTTCCTCCAACCACATCTATCACATTCGAAACAAAAACAAAAAAACAACATCATTTTCACAATCGACATGAGAGACAACGGAAGCTCTAAGGGAGACTGGAAACTAGGCCTTTCCGGCTCCCAGCTACGAAGAATCGGAGACTGGAAACCCGTCCTTTTCAGCTCCCAACTATGAAGAATTGGAGATTCACAACCGATTTAATCATATATGTAAATATATGTTCATTTGAGCAAATAATTCGTTTCTTAGCACTGGCAAGGAAACATATTACTCTAGTATATAAGATTTGTAAACTTATTGTTAGTTTCTTATAAAAGAAAGATTCAATAAATAAAGAAAAATGGAAAAAAAAAAAAAAAAAAAAAAAAAAAATATAAAATCAACTTTAATTTTTGGTCGATTTTCTGAAAAAATTCTGGCTTTGACAACGCTCGAGGTGAAATTTCTATGAAAATTCCTGGTCACTGGCCGCCACGATAACGCAGCTCCAGGTTGTCTGAAAGGAAAAATTCAAATGGCATTTTACTCCTTATGAATATAGTTTCAGTATGAGCTATTGAAAAAATTTTTTTTCGAAAATTAATATAACTGCGATGGTTGAAAGACAAAGTTTGTTTTTTCGCACATTTTTCCTCGGATTTTTATTTATAAAAAAAAGTCATGCATGTATCTTATTTTCCGTAGTTTATGATAGAGACAGATATTATTTCGAGATTCGTGTCAAATTTTACAGCAATCGACCGAATAGTTCTCGAGATATCATGGCGGCCGTATAGAAAAATGCTGTTTTGAGAAAAACGCATTCAAATATTTATGTGAAAAAAGGTACTGTGGGCAAAAAGTAAGGTGAATTTGGTTGTAAAATGAAAAATCTTTATTTATTCTTGTAAATCAATTTCATCCCCTTCAAAATAATCCCCTCTCGATGAAATACACTTATGCCAACGATTTTTCCAATCCCCGAAACATGCCAAATAGTCCATTTCCGGTATAGCCATCAGCACCTTCTTCCATTCAGTTTTTATCTCCTCAATCGACTCGAAACGCGTTCCCCGGAGTGGTCTCTTGAGTTTTGGGAATAGCCAGAAGTCACACGGAGCCAAATCAGGCGAATACGGTGGTTGCGGACCGATATGCGTGGAATTTTTGGCGAAATGGTCACGAAGAACGAGTGCAGTGTGAGACGGTGCATTATCGTGATGCAAAAACCAAGAGTTGTTGGCCCATAGTTCTGGTCTTTTTAGACGAATTTCTTCACGTAAACGACGCATAAAGCTCAAATAATATTCCTTTTTAACAGTTTGGCCAGGTGGAAGGAATTCATAGTGCACCACACCACGAAAATCGAAAAAAAACTGTCATCATGAGCTTTATTTTTGAACGACTTTGACGTGCTCTTTTCGGTCTTATTATTCTTGGTGGACCTGAAATGGCAGTTCGTTTACCCTTGAAATTGCACCAGGAGATTTGGTGGCTCCAAAAACACTCAGGCTAAAATGCCCATTGTATTTAGAGCTCTGGAAAGAGGGTAGATAGTCAAGGAGGGAGGGAGAAAAGTATCAGAGAAAGAGATAGGAAAGAATAGGGACAGAGACTAAGGTAGTTAGTCCTGTAAGAATTTTCCAGATTCTTTGGCAAATCTGTAAATATCCTACAGTTTTAGAGAACGAATATTACTCATTCTCACGACATCGGAACCTAAAACGCGTAGCCGTGCTCTAGCAAAGGGAGGGCACTCTCAGAGAAAGTGCTCAGTGCTATCCGTCTCCTCCAAGCAAGACAGGCACATCGGGTCCTGAGTGATTCCAATGGTGGTCATATGCTGATTCCATAGGTTGTGTTCTGTAATAATACCGACTATCAACCAAACAGAAAAGACGTTCCAAGTTTTAGTAGAAAGTTTGACAGTTTTCTGTTCGGACTTGTCACAAAACACTTTTCAGTTCTGCAGCTTTCTAGACCGGACCATCGTTCTTTATGCAGATTGCCTACATAATGCAGATGCCAATTTATAATTCCTGGGGAAACCGCTGATCCACGTTTGGCCAATTCATCAGCAATTTCGTTTCCTTGAGAGCATAGCATTTAGGGCATCACCAGAGGTTGTACTCATGGCACCTCGTTTACCCTTAATAATCGATTAATTTAATATTTCTGTATAGTACATGTAAATTGTGTCTTCCATAAACTAATTTTTCTTAAAATTTCTCCTATCTTTTCGCTCTCTACAGCTATAAAAGTCGCGAAGACTTTTGTGTTGACGTGCGCCAAATATTCGACAACTGTGAAATGTTCAATGAAGATGATTCGCCGGTCGGCAAGGCGGGTCATGGAATGCGCAAATTTTTCGAACTGCGCTGGGCTGAGTTGACTGATAAGCACTCATGATATCAAATGCATCACCACCTCAAGTATTCTAGTGATTAAGAAAGGAAAAGTAAGAAAATCAGAAGAAGAAGAAGCAAATAAAAAATAAAATATTGGAGCAGTAAATTTCTAATTTATTTGGAAGGATAGGAATTATTGCAAAGAAAAAAAGGAGAAGAAAGGCAAAAAACTCAAAAATCAGAAATTTTTAAATATTCAACCAAAATAAATTGCATTAAAAACTCATAATTAGAAGCAAGACAAAAATTTTAAGCAAAAACAAAACAAAAAAAAAAACAAGAAATTTAAAAAACAAAGCATTTTCGGCACTCCAAAAGAAAAACAAATAAAAAATACATTCGGCTAAGCATATTATTGATTGAATGATTAAATAAAAAAAAAAATAATGAAAATAAAAATAAAATAGAAGACAATGCGGACATGAAGCAGCAGTCACAACACAATAATGAAGCAGATGCTAAAAACTATCAGTGATGTGGTATTTATAAATATACATACATATATATACATATACATACATATATAGTTGAATAGGTAAGAAAAAAGTTGATAATAACTATTGTATTATTTTCAAAAAATGTAACGAAATATATCAGCAATCATGTAAAAGGCTAATTGCATAAATAATGTGCAAAGCAAAACATAAAACATTAAGAAAGCGAAAGAGAAAGAAAAAGAAAATGAATTAAAAACTATTTTAAATCTTCTTTGTAGGCAAATGAGAGTGTAGATAGTAGTGGCAGTGTGGGTCAAAAGTGTATGTTTTGGTGTATTTAATTTTTTTTTTGTTTTTCAAGAGAAAGAGCATATGGTTTAGTCCGAAAAGTAATGTACAAGGCGCATGCTGCTGAATTTGCTGAGTTTATGCTATGAAAGAAAAAAGAAGCTAAAACTCATTTTTGTTGGCGCCAATTGACGGCTGGCGTTTAACAAATTTTTCAATTCTTACCACGCAAATAATTGCAGTTTAAACTTCAATAAAAAGCGTACTTGATTGTTGTTGTTGTTATAACAACTCTTTAACAAATTGTAGCGCATGCTACTGGAGTTGTTATGTATTCCTTGGCAGAATACAAACTCTGGTCGTTTCAGTAGCGCATACCCAAATGCGGAGGAATAGTTGTTGTTGTTGTTGTTGTTATTGTAGCAGCATAAAATACTTCTTGATAAAATTTTAGAGCATACTGCTGACGTGACATTCCTCGACAATATAGGTATGAAATCGGCAATATGTGTGCCGCTAGCGCAGACTTGCACGTACATTAAAGCGTATTTGTTGTTGTTCTTAAAAACCTGTAAAAGCATAAAATACTTGTCAAACGACGTTTTGTAATTGACACACTGCTGGAGCGGTGTGTTGAAGTGGGCGATACATTTCAATGCCGCTAGTTATTTGTTGTTTTGTTGTTGTTGTAACAGCACACATTAAACTCCATGAATTTCCGCGAATGCCGCTGAAGATGCAATGCTCCAGCCAGCTATCAATTCAGCTCTTTCCGCCTGTGGTGCGAGTAATAATCAACTCTGCTATTTTTTTTACGTAATCGTACACATATTTTTGACTCACACTGTACGTAGTTTTTAAAATGTATATGTACCGCGTTTTGTTTATCGCTTTTTTTTCAAATTTCAAACTTATCAGTTATCTAACGAAGGTTTCTTTTTTTTTTTAAACAAAATGCAAACACGTTACATATGTAAGTATACTCACATATACACGCGCACACATGCTTTAACACACAAATCAGCTGTTTAGGTTTTGGAATTCAATTTCCAGCATAAATACTCTACAAGCGTTGTATATTTTATTCGCCAGTTTAGTATTCGTTGCGTGGGCGAGATGATTTTTTTTTTAACTTTTATTCGATTACAATGATCGTCTGGCTTACCCACACACACACACGCACATATGTACACACACACACACATACATACAAAGACATGACATTTGATGGGCAAACAACTGTAAATAGTAAAGAAAATCCATATAAAACATTTCAATTATAAAATATACAAGAAGCTTACATTGAAATAAACTAAATGTACTCATACATACATATATACATAGATACATACATACATATAAACTGCATGTATACAATATACACCCAACGAAAGGATAAAGTTTAAAGGCGTAAAAAAATATTTAAAATATATATACATACATACATACATACATATTGAAGAAAGAATAGTTTTAGTTGACATTAATAGCGAATACTTTTAAGCGAATATGATGAAAAGCAAGGCAAAGAGAATAAACAAAAAAAAAACAAAAAATATTAATAAAATGAAAAATTGTAGAAACGAAATTTAATTAAATTAAAACTAAAACTAAAAGTATTTTCCAACTGGGCAACTGCAGCACTGAAAAATAAGAGAAAAAGTAACGGTGAATATATAAAGTAAATAAAAACAACAAATAACAAAAACAAAACAAATGCTAACAACACAAAACACTACACTTGAGTATTTTTTAAAATTAAACTTAAATTTAATTAGTTTAAACGCTATTTTATCGCAATTCTAAAACACACACATAAGAAAAATGCAAGTTAAGAACAAAAAAACAAAAACAAAAACAAAAGCAAAAAAATAGAAAATAATAAAAAATTGTAAAACAACAAACAAAAAGAAAAAGCAAGAACGTACAAAAGCGAATTAAACTTTTTACGCTACGAACCCTACCTTCCCTGACCGCCCTCACAGACACATTACTCACCCCATACATTACCAACAATCCAGTCGCCCCTCCCACAAATACAGCAACAGCAACTCAATTTGCTTGAAAATAGCGCAAAAAAGAAAACCAAGTAAGAAATTTTCCAAAACAAAAAAATTTCAAAAATCACACGTACACACAAAACTACAGTATTTTATGAATTTTTATTTAATTTAATTTTTCATTTTGTATTTTATCATGGTATATACATTTTTTGCGTTTATTTAAAAACTAATAATGATAATAATTTAAGTAAAATTAAAAGAAAACAAAATTTATTATATAATTAAAATTAATCGAGATCAATACTATTGATTAATACTTGTAGCGCAACGATTTTGCTTAAAAACGCATTAACCCTGCACTACATACAAACATACAAACATACATGCATACGAGTATTTTTGCAGTGTACAGTGTGTGAAAGATGAGAAGAAAATTTATGAATTTTTAATTTTTAGCATTAATATTTTCAATCTTTATCATAAAGAGTGGATCAACGTAAACACAAATGAACATAATTGTATTTGTATGTATGTTATAATACTAATTTTGTACTTAGTTTTGTAATTTTTTCACTAAGTATTAGTTAAGTTGCAATCCTAATTTGTGTAAGTTCATAAGTAAAGAAATAAGATTTAAAATAAATTAATTGAAATATATATAAAATGAGTTGCGATGATTATAATTATACGTATATTTCTCGTGCTAAGCCTCAAAACAACTTAAGAGGTCTCGGCCGTCTGGAATTGAATAAATAACGGGTGATTTTTTAGCTATTATCTTCTTAAACAGTTAGTTTAAACAGCTGACGCACGTTTCGTGTTTTGTTTCACTGTCAAACTCTTCAGTTTGGTCTATAATTTAACCATGAATCGTCTTACAAACGAACAACGCTTGCAAATCGTTGAATTTTATTATAAAAATGCGTGTTCTGTTAAGAAAGTTTATCGCGCGCATCTTCCATTTTATGGTCAGTTTAATCGACCCACTGAAGCGGCTATTCGAGCTATTGTGACTAAATTTATAACCAAATTTACATTATTGGACATCAAACCACCAACACGCTTACGTAGAGTGCGAACTGAAGAAAATATCGCAGCTGTATCGGCCAGTGTTAATGATGGCCATCAATTATCGATTCGTCGCCGTTCGCAGCAATTGGGCCTCTGTTACTCAACAACGTGGAAAATTTTGCGAAAGGATTTAGGTGTGAAGCCCTTCAAAATACAGCTGGTGCAAGAATTGAAGCCGAACGACCTACCGCAACGCAGAGTTTTTGGTGAATGGGCTCTTGGAAAGTTGGCCGAAGATCCACTTTTTTTATCGAAAAATTGTGTTCAGCAATGAAGCTCATTTTTGGATCAATGGGTACGTAAATAAGCACAATTGTCGATTTTGGAGTGAAGATCAGCCAGAAGAATTGCAAGAGCTACTAATGTATCCAGAAAAGGTCACAGTTTGGTGCGGTTTATGGGCTGGAGGTATCATTGGACCGTACTTCTTCAAAGATGTTGCGAGTGGTAACGTAACTGTGAATGGTGAGCGCTACCGTGAAATGATATCCAACTTTTTTTGTCCAAAATGCAAGAGCTTGACTTGCATGGCATGTGGTTTCAGTAAGACGGTGCCACATGCCACACAGCACGCGTAACAATGGACTTGTTGAGAGACGAGTTTAAACATTAAATCATATGGACTGTACTATGGATTTAAATAAAAATTTCATGAATTTTTCTGAATTTTATGTGTGTTTTTTTGAAAAACTTTCCTATAGCTCTTAAAAAATCACCCTTTATATATTTTTTTAATTCAAAAGTATAGTTTAGCCGTTTTAGTCGAGCTCTGACAAAGTCCGTTATGGGCATAAAATACTAAGTGATAGAAAAGATTTTTTTAGGAGTCCCTCGGCAAACAACCGGAGAAAAAGGGAAAAAATCTTCCACTTCTTCTGTGAATGCCCTGCCCTATGCAAGGACAGAACGTTAACCCTGGGCAAACCACTGTTCGAGGGTCTAGAACAACTGTTTGGCTTAGATGTCAACAACCTAATAAGGTTCTTAAACCACACAGACTGGATATAGTCATGCCGTAAATAACTGGTAAACAAGTTGGTAACGAGGATGTGGCAACAAAATGGTGCGGCAGCGCTAGTTGGATTCTGGATGAATCACCACTCAAACCAACCAACCCTCGGCAGGCAATAGTAAACCTCTGAGTGTATTTTTGCCATGCAAGTAGCCATTAAAAACCATATGTCGTTCGGAGGCTTAAGAGGACAGATACCTGTAAACGGCAATATTTTCCCTGATTTTCATTAAAATTATTTAAAATGAAGAAGTCAATATATTTTCTTCAAAATTGGCATACAGTTTATTTATAAAGGGTTTTTCAATAAGGGCGGGTAGATGTTGAAATTGAATAAAATGGCGTTTGCCGTGTGGCACGTAGCGCCGTCCTGCTGGAACCACATGTCGTCTAGGTCCATATGGTTCAATATGGGCCATAAGAAATTGGAAGGGCCACCACGTCTACCGCAAAATCGCCGCAATGCGCGCAACGTTTTCGTTAATGAGCACTCATTTTGATAATAAAGTTTTATCATTTAAACGTGCTGTTCAATCGTGTAATTTGCCATGATGATTTGGCATAAACAACTGAATAATAAACAAAAGATTTGACAGATGTCACCAAAACAAAATGCCTGCCACAGGGCGCCAAAATCGACCCGCGCCAATTTAAAAACCCTTTACATTAAAATAATATACATTTTTTTTATTTCAATCACATAAAATGGCGGATGTACACTCAATTCTTCCAGGAAGGTCGCAGCGGGGCTCCTCAATCGGCGGGCATTGTAGCATCGTCAGTGACCTGAATACAAAAAACTAAAAAATTTTTTGTTTATTAATGTCATAATTTCCATATGAATTAAACAAAAATGGGGGAAAAAATTCGCGGAATGAAATGCTTAAAAAAATGAATTTTGGGGCGAATTTTCTTACTATTTTTGCTTCGAAAAAATTATTTTTTCGAATTGTAAATTCACATAGAAAGTAATATCATAAAAAAGATGTGTGCAACATTTCAAGGAGATCGGTCAATAACTTTTCGAATTATCGTGTACGCCAATTCGAAAAATATAGCTTTGAGAAAAACGCGTCTAAATTCGGCAACGTAACTATACCTCCCCAGCGCTCGAACGCAAAGAATAGAGTCGTCACGGTTGACGATCTATAGGTGAGCCATGTAAAATTTGCTTTTTGAGTCGGCTATAAAAAAAAAACGAATCAATATTTTTTCAAACTTTTTGTTTATTTTGAAGTTTGAACATTGCCATTTATGAATGAAAAATAATATCGTTCAAATGACTGCCACGACTGGCTTTACAGTAGGCCATTCGATCAACTCAATTTTTAAGCACATTTTCGATTGTTTGGGCTTTAATTTCATGAAAGGCAACTTCGATTTCGTGTTTTAAAGCATCAGTCGTCTCTGGATGGTTCGCATAGCATTTATCCTTAACGGCTCCCCACAAAAAATAGTCCAACGGGCTGAAATCACAGCTCCGAGGCGACCAATTGGTATCGGAATTTCGGCTGATTATTCGGTTTTCAAAAACGGTAGCCAAAAGTTCGAGTGTGACTTTGGCAGTGTGACAAGTTGCACCGTCCTGTTGAAACCGAATGTCGTCCATGTCATCCTCTTCAATTTTTGGAAACAACTCGTTGAGCATGTCCCGGTAACGCTCGCCATTTATTGTAACTGCGGTTCCTCGCTCATTTTCGAAAAAAATGGACCGATGACGCCGCCAGACCAAAAACCCCACCAAACAGTGACTCGTTGTGGATGCATTTGCTTCTCTACAGTAACGTGTGGATTTTCTGAGCCCCAAATCAGAAAAGAAGAAGAAGACTCACCACTTTGGAAATAGGTTTTCAATATTTCCCAATTTTGTTCAAGCGTATAGCGTCCCAGTTCGTAAACGTCAAACCTTTAAGTAAATTATGAACACATTTGACATGCCATTTGTGTTACCATTGTCAAAAAAATAGGTGGTTCAAAAAGCAAACGCTATATGGCCCACCCGTATATGATGCCATTTACAAAAATTATGAATCTTTCGATAGGGAGATTAATTTTGCGCCACCTTGTACCCAGCTAAAAAATAATTAAACTGATGGTGTTCGCAGAGAATGTTAATGGCATAGTGCACCATGAGTACCTTCCATCGGGCCAGACAGTCAATAAAGAATGTGAGCAAACAATTC
>JAYXIM010012260.1:0-44966 GCA_037575425.1 Anastrepha fraterculus | reverse complement strand
CGTATGTGTATTTGATATCACAAAACCTTTGTTCACAGCACAGTCGCAGGATGCAAACGCACCGCGCCTTTATCCCTTCCAAATGCATGTACTTGACATACAATTCTCAACGCCAAAGAATTTTTTTTCAAAGTTTTTTTTTTATTTATTCCTTTTTTAATGTAATCGAAAAAAATTTATGTAATAACTTTTACGCATTCGCTTATTATTTCAAAACTACGAAAATAGTAAAATTTTAATTGGTTTAATGTCAAGGTGAGAAATGTGTTGTGTGTTGAGGTGAAGATGTGTGGTGTTTTCAACTTTTGTGTGGGCAAAACTCAGTGTGGTGTCTATAAAGTCGATATTCTAAAATCCCTTACTACAAATCTTTCAAGTCTCAATTGTACTAAAATTAGTTAACAGTGACATCTGCTCTTTCTCATTCTATTAACATTCTCTGATAAAACCCGCTTGGAAGCGAATACCAGAACCTGTCCCTCTAGTGTCATAATTTTCTCATTTTTAATGTCATCACATTGTGAATGAGACTAATTAGCACAGACACACACCACACCTGCTGAAGTTTAAACATTTAGATTTTGCTACTCGCCGAATGATGATACCCTTTGGGTGGAAAAAAATGCCTTCTCTAAAGTGAAGCCAGTGGGTTGAACTGCAAAGCGAAACAAAAAAACCTATGCCTATGTAGGTATGTATATGGGCCCATCTGAAAACGCATAGCTCCTATTTCTATGTAATTTGGTGAAGATGTTGCACTAAACTGCAGTGATGATATTTCAGATTTCAAAATTGTAGGTACTATGGCAAATTGTCGACAAAGCAAAGACTATTTACCGGGACAATCTACCGCGTTTTTTTTAATTTTATTTAAAGAAATCTGGAAAACTTGAGTTCAAACTGACCACTAAAACTAATAAATAACGTAATTATAAGCATAATAATACCTGTAAGCTAAACTAAATGATGGAGTTCAATAGATGGCGTACGGTACACTAGGCGGGTCTAGTTTACTGGAGTGGCAGCCATTGGTCGGGAAAACCCGCGTCATGCCGGTGACGTAGAACCAGCTGCCATGGGTATCAAACCCACAGGGCAAAGTATAATGCTACAACAATAACAACAACATAGAGTGCAAAGTATGTACATAAAATTCTTTCTTTGAAACTGAGCTACATATCTAGGAAGTAAGACTTGAAGATCTCATTACAATCACGAAGAACACGTTCAATAGGAGGAGCATTACGGGCATAATTTGTATTGAACTTATTCAAACAGAAAGGAAGACCGTTACGAAGAATTCTGGGAGGTGTTAGAAAATTAATACTTTGACGCAGAAGTGGACCATCAATGCCACCTTTAATAACATTGAAAACAAACGAGAGCACAAGAATCGGTCTTGTATTTTCTAAAGGCTTCAAGTTGATCAAAAGCAAACGTGATGTGTAAGGTAGGGATGATCGATGTTAGAAAAACATCGATGTCATAATCGAAAGCCCAACATCGGTGTTCGATATTTATTGTTGGATAACATCGATGAGTTTTGCATTAATAATCACATAAATAAAAAATAAAAAAATAAAAAAACAAATTAAATTTTAAAGTAAACAGAAAAAAATAAAATATAGCTTAATCAAACTAAATATATCCATTTAAAAAACAAATAAGATCAAAAAGATACACAACTAAAAATAACATAAATACAGTAAAATCGTTCGAAATTCATTAAGAAACAGAAGATCAAATTATTACAAATTCCAATATTTTTTATCCACTGACTGAAGGAAAAGTAATTTTGATAGAGAAGAGCCTTTCAATCTATTTCTTTGCTGGTAAAGAGTAGAGCCAGCTTTTGAAAACAGTCTTTCAGATGGCGTAGATGAAGCGATAGCAATCAAATATTTCATTCCTATTTTTTTTTTAATTTCGAATAAATGGAACCGATGACATTATTCCAAACTTGGATAGGATCTTGTTTGAGATCAGACACTGGATGAGATCAAATGAGTAAATTATAACAGCCAACGCACGCACAACATAAATATTTATCAACAAACAACAAACGAAAACGAAACAAACAGAAAAGAGGCTCTATCTCTGTTTTCTGTTCTCTCTCAGAGAGCGTGAGCGCGAGCGAGACGGCGAAGAACGTCAACGAAGGAAGGGAACAACCCGTGCGCAGTGCGCATTCGTTCTACACTCTTGATACTGTGGATGTAAGCTAACATCGATATTCGATGATCGCTTCCGTTAACATCGATGTTACGATATTTTTCGTATAGCAACATCGATGTTTTTGCTTTCAACATCGATAATCATCGAACATCGATGTTCATCGAGCATCCCTAGTGTAAGGTGAGATAGGATCGGAGAATTTTACTCCAAATAAAAGCGGCGTATTTCAAACTAAAGCGAATGAATGTAGTAAACATAAGTTTTAGGGTATAAGGATCCGTAAAATTTGAGCTATTTCGTCGTACAAAGTCTAAGGCAGAACATGATTTTGATAAGATGAAATTAACGTGGCTATTAAGGGGAAGATACCTGTAAAATTTCGAAAAAAAATTTTTTTTTCATAAAATGTTAATATGATCCTTTAAGAATATGTCAAAAAATTTTTAGAACGTAAATTTAAGTAGTTCTTATATTATAGATCGTCAACCGTGACGACTCTATTCTTTGCGTTTGAGCGCTGGGAGAGGTAAAGTTACGTTGCCGAATTTAGACGCGTTTTTTCCCAAAACCATATTTTTCGAATTGGCGTGCACGATAACTCGAAAAGTTATTGACCGATCTCCCTGAAACACACACACACATCTCTTTTATCAAATTTTTTCTATGTGAATTTACAATTCAAAAATTTTTCGAAAACATAATTTTTTCGAAGCAAAAATAGTAGGAAAATTCGCCCCAAAATTCATTTTTTTTTAAGTATTTTATTCCGCGAATTTTTTCCTCCATTTTTGTTTAATTCATATGGAAATTATGACATTAATAAACAAACAAATTTTTGGTTTTTTGTATTCAGGTCACTGACGCCGATGCTACAATGCCCGCCGACTGAGAAGCCCCGCTACGACCTTCCTGCAATGAATTGAGTGTACATCCGCCATTTTAAATGATTAAAATAAAAAAGAAAATGTATATTATTTTAATGTATAAATAAACTGGCTGCCAATTTTGAAAAAGTATATATTGACTTCTTCATTTTAAATAATTTTAATGAAAATCAGGGAAAATATTGCCGCTTACAGGTATCTGTCCCCTTAAATCAAAAACGACTATCTGAAATTACCTAAATCTTTAAGTTTTTTAACGGATCAAAGTACGATATTGGAGATGCTGTAAGAAGTATGAAATGCAATAGGGATTTTGTAAACCAAATGGCATAATATTTCACTAGACATGACACTAGACTAGGTGTCATAATTCTATGCTCCTCCTATGTATTTTTATTTGTTTTTGTGCAACATCTGAAGGTGATAGCCACCTTGTCGTTGTGCTCCGTCGGGTTCGACGGTGGACCAGAGCTTACTCACCCCAGAGGTGAGGTTACAAGTCTTCAAGTGCTCAACCCATTTAGTCCGCTTATGTCAGCAATCGAAGTTGCCTCTGAAATAGGGGATTTTCGGATGAAACACCCTGTATGTACACATCGAGCTGGGCTGGGTTATTCATTTGGTGCCTTTTAAAACTGATTACTATTGAATTGCAGTTCTACTTGTTAAGTAAAATGTACGTTTGTGTGTATGCGTGCGTAACGAAGTTCAAATAAATGTAATAACCATAAACAACAATTACAACAGCTTACCACCAACAACCAGCAATTATCGCATCAATAGCGCAAACACCAATCAAAATCGAATTTATGTGGCGAGCAAACGCTAGCCAAAAGGCATTCAGCCAGTCTCAATCAGTCACTCAATCAATCAGACAAATGACGAACGAGGCTTGCAACAACAGCTGTTTTGTTGCGACTGCTACCTGGGCAGCAACAGTCATCCAGTCATCAGCAGCAGCCAGCGGCGAACCATTGAGTACTTGCAAATTATTGCACCATTAAAATGCGATTCGATACGTTTTGGCTGATTGGCTGAATTGGTTGAATTGGCTGACTGCTGCAATGACTGAATCGGTACCAAACTGATTGCTAAAATTATACGATGGCAACAGCAGCAATTGCAGCTATTTGCACAAATTCCACTTACATGCATACTAGCATACATGTGTGTGTGTGTATGTGCTCAGAGTTGCTGCAGTAATTTACTTTGTGGCAATGGCAACAGCGATTGCTGGTGAATTGTGGCAATCGGAAATTGGTGAGCGGCAAAACCTGTCAATGCGCAACCATTTGCAATAATCAGTAAGCGTACAACATAATCATATGTTGTAGGTAGAGTTTAGTACACAAACATACCTTTGCATGCACGCAGCAACCGGCAGAAATTATGTACAATTGTTGCATATCCACTCATAAATAAGTAAGTGCTGGTGTACCATATTTTGCTCCACTCCTGCCCTCTCCACTTTGCATAAGCAAATGTTGGGTGTTGCTTATTTTCCAATTACTACTTCTGCACATACAGAGTTGCAATGCACTTAAAGCCAATACCAATAAATACTAAGGGAATGTCGCTGGTTGTCTGTTTGCCTGTCAACTTTTATTGGATGTTGTGTTGACAGTTGCGGTGAGTTTTCGTTGCGCTTTCGAAACTGAAAAAAAAAATCATTCGATAATTATTATTGTCATTGTGGCTGTTACTATTGTCGAATGATCGACTCATATAATTTTTGCTCATTAAAATGCTGTTAACAATACCATATTTCTCTGATAAACCGTCGAAAATGCGGGCAAACAAAATGTAAGTTGATTCCAACGGCGGTGAGGCAAAGCAAAATAAGTCCACTTTACACGGTAGATACGTTCCTGACAAAACCGTGTAAGTCGAATAAAAAATTTGCATATGGAAAAACCGTGTAAAGCAAAAAAGAGTATAAATAAGATTTTGAAGATATTTATTGAACTTAAAACATAGCTTTATACAGCTAATAAGACATAAAAGAATCACTTAAGTTATAAAAAACATAAAAATATGTAGGTAAAACAAAAAATTCATTCCATTAAAAAAAATTTATGTACTTCATTATAAATAAAACAAAATTTGGATAATAATATCTATAAATACTTACGGCCCATCCCTATTTTTAAGCAAACTTAGTCACTATCACTTTCGACCATTAGTTTTCTCTTACGAAATTGTAATATCTGACTCATCACTGGATGCAATAATATCATTGGATTTTTCTTCTGCCTTTACTGAATTCGCTGTAGTCATATTTTGATTAGAATTTTTTTTGGAAATTTCTGAAATAAGCTTTTGTTGCTTATTTTTATTTGTCATATCTTTGTAGACTTCTTCATATTGCTTTAATAGATCATTAACACCTCTTTGAAATTTAAGACCCCGATCTAAAATAACATCTCCTCCTTGAAAATGGTTTCCTAGTTCTCTTCCTAGATTCCAAATTTACCTGTTTGGATTCATTGTTTTCGATGTCAGATTCATAGTCATATTCAACACTATTTTCCCCACAACTTTTAACCAATTCAATTAAGTCGTCTGCATTTAGTTCCTGATCTAGATATTCAAGGAAGCAGCCGTGTCCGGTGAGTATCTGAGTTAGGTAGTAGTCAATATCGCCATGCTTCCTATTCATCCACTCTTCAAGGTTTGGTATGAGTTTGTAAGTCCACCGGCCTTTGGTTGACTCATTCCATCTTCTTTGTCATTCGACCATCGATCGCGTTCTTTCTACCGCCTTTTCTGCTATCGTCGGTTTCACTCCTTTTACTCCATAGAGGCGACACAACTCCATCGCATGAATATCCACTGGTATATTTCTAACAATAACGCATATTGCGTCGTCTGATACCGTTCTATAAGCGCATGCAGTACGTAGTGCGCTGCGTCTGTGGGTGCGAACTACCTCATGCATATGGCTATGTTTAGCCTCAGCCCATATCGGAGCCGCATATAATACGATAGAGTCCATCACAGTCGATATGAGTCGTCTCGTCTTTCCTTGCGGGCCACCTAGGTTAGCCAGAATTTTCGCTAGTGCGATAGCCGCTGCTTTACAATTAACTGCTACCAGATGATGCTTGAAGTTTAGCCTCGTGTCGAGCATGACTCCACGATACTTAATCGCCTCCTGTGAGAATATTTCGTGTCCGCCAACTGTGATCCTCATAATCCTTTTTTGCTTCCGCACGCTTATAAGCACGTTCTCTGTTTTCTGGGCTGCCAGCTCCAAGCCCGCATTACCGAGCCATCGTTGTACTCTCGCTGCTGCATCGTCACATTTCGCGTCCAGCTGATCCGACCGCTTGTCTAAAGCTACCAGCGCAATATCATCAGCATGTCCTACGATCTCCACCTTATCGGTGTAAATGCTAGACGATTTAGGTCACTGGACGGTCCTTTCTTCGAAAGCCTGGGGCAGTGCCCCAACTTAAATCTCATCAGCTTACCATTTAATCCCCACTGCAGAGGCTATGGAGACCTTTCACAGAGGGATACTGTTGAGTACTTTCTCTGTAAATGCTAGACGATTTAGGTCACTAGTTGATCCTTTCTTCGAAAGCCTCCAACCTAGATCCCATTAACATTCTCCACAACATCAACAGCTCTGGTTAGTTATAGATATCTGCCCGTTGGAGATCTCAAAATGGTATCATAACGGCGCTAAAGTGCAACTTGAGGAGTGCCAGGAGGAGTGCCTACTTCATCTACCTAAACAGCAATTTTTCCAGAAAAAACTGTTTGATGTTTTTAACAATTTTTATCGGAAAATATGGAAAAAATCTCCCAGAAAATATTTATTTTTCTTTCTTTTCGATCAGCAAATAACTCACAATTCAAACAAAAAACACAAAAAATTGAGAACATTTGTACCATTTATTCATCTCCGAAACTATTATAAAGGCGCCACATATTGGCTAGTTTTGACTATTAACTTATTTATTATTTAGATTGTATTATTTATGTATATAAATATATTAGACTCTATAACAAAAACAATATAACACAATGGTTCAACCTCTCCACAAGATTTGTAAAAACACGACAAAAATTTCGGTACCCGTTAAATTTTAGTATAACAAAGAGAAAGTTTCAAATGGCTCAAAATTATCGTTGATTTTTAATAATTTTCTTCCCTAGCACCGTTTCGCATTTTCTTCGCATAAAAAAATGTATTGCTTTATACGAATTGTTCTCTAAGGCGTTTTCGATTCGCCATAGTTAGCGGGGGGCGAATAGATGAATCAACAGGCATAAATAAACAAATGTTGGTAGCATTGGAAAAAAGTGGCCGAAAATTACATGTTTTTAGGAGCACTTAAGTATTAGTAAGACCGCGTTCATACAGGGCAACATTTTTTGCTTCTTCTCAATGCTGTTGTTGACTGTAGACTTAAACTAACAACTGCAAAGTGTGTGAACATGACGGGAACAACAAAAGATAATTCGCAAAGTTGAAGCAACAAAAGTTTCCCTGTATGAACGCGGTCCAATGAAGTGAGATTTGGCAGCATTTAATGAATCGTAGAAATACTCGCTAGCAGTGAATCTTGCTCCACAACTGTGTTGCTGATTTCACATGCCAATTTTTCGTCAAGTGAGCTTAGAAGAGAGAGTTGGTGAATAGAAGAGGCCTATTATTATTATAAGGGAATTCAGCACTGCCATCTGCAAGATCTGGACACAATAGACTTCATCAATTCATAGTTTTTCTCTTGTAATAGATACAAATTGGGGGAAAAAACAAATTGTTCTTTTAATTTGTGAGCCAGATTAGAGTAGCTATTTTATCTAATACATAAAACTGAGTAGATTCGTAATCAGTGACCCCAAAAACCCTCGATTAGCGAGTTTCAAGCGACTTCGAGCAGTTTTTTTTTAATCTTATTGCCATATTCGATCCGCCATTTTTAATTTTAAAAGACAGCCATCAGGCTTGTGATCACCAATTCCATAAACTCTCGAAATAAGAAATGCGGGGCATATTTCGAATAAAGGCTATAGTTATAATTGGCTCATACAACCTTCGTTAGATGAGATCTGCAGTTCTGGTACTTGGCGTGATTTGCACCTTCCATCGAATTCAAACTCACCTTATCTATAAGTTGATTCTTTATGTGCACAATGGGCATCGAACTCATGCCCAAATGAGTAGTAGTCACGCAAAAATCCACTCGGCTTGATAGCGGAATTCTCAATATTTTTACTTACAATTTGAATTAAAAGCAAATGAGCTTATCGTCAAACAAAATATATGCGTAATATTTTTCAATTTCTTTCCATTTTATTGTGGTGCTATTTTATCAATTTTATTGCTCATTAATTCACCTTAAATTGCAATCAACAAACAAGTCTGACGCTGCGAAATTAAGTTATGCAGCCAATTAAGTGGTTCTTCCAAGCGCGTCCACTAAATTTGGATACTGGCCGTGTTTTCTTTTATGAAAGTCATTTATATATCTCTTATTTTTATTTATTTTTTTTTTTTTCTCAATGCATTGGCTGTTGATGTGCACCTTTTTGAAAAATAAACGGCTTTGATTTATACGAAACTTTTTAATTTGCGCTCAAAGTCCTTTTTGGTTTTTTGTGCAATCTCTGCAGGCTAACGTAAATGCTGCACACGGTGAGTTTTTCATGTACGTATATGGATACGTGCAAATGCATGTGAAAAGGTAAATAATAAGAAGAAGCACGAAAAGCAAACCTCATCTTCCATTAATTTCATTTCAGCCTCAACATTTCATTTTAACATTTCTCAATGTTGTATTTTTGCCTTCAAATGGAGACCCCCGCTGCTGCAATTCAATTTCTGTATATCTCTTTATAGGCATTCACGCCTTTGTATGTATGTGTGGGTCATTTAAATTTTAATTAAGGCACTGATAGAGGCAGAGACATCAAGCACTTCCAGGCAATAACAGCCTGAACGGCTGTAAAGCCCAGACGTTTGAAGAAAAAAAACGAAGACTTCAAAAATTTGAGGTAGGTAAATGCACATATCACCATACACATACACACATACACATATTCTTAGGAACATTTTCATTTACATATGTACTCAAAATATATACAAACATACATACCTATGTATTATATATATAAGTATTTATGTGCCCCTTCGATTGCTATGTAGCAGCCCAAACGAAACTCGTTCGCACTCAGCTTGCACTCGTATTCTTCCATCCAATCCGCCTGCACGAGTATTGAGTATATACAAAAAAATGGAATACCGCATCTTCAAGCCATTCGACTGTCGCTTACCTTTTTCTTCACTCCATTTTCCTCTGCCACTCCCTTTTCCAACGCATCCATGCCACGCCGTTTCCCTTTGCCATAAATTACGAACTTCTTCTTTGTTTCCCTTTTGATTTCTTTGTTTGGGGCTGCTTTAATTTTTTTTCACAGTCGCGACCAGGTAAATCGATAATTTCTCCATTGGCGTTTTAGCTGTGTGTAATCAGCCATTCACACATACATACGCACACATATAGGCGTGCGCATACAAACAATAAGTGATCAACAGTGCGATCGTCCGAATGACCTATACCTCACCGCGCACTCATGGACTCCTCCCTCACTTCACTCTTCTACGACACCGTATACGATCCAACTCAGTGGTATTGTTGTTGTTGGTACTGTTGGTTGTAGGCATGAGTGCCTGCATTCGGTTGGTTAATTTGGTCATCTTCCATGATGTTTTGATAATGTTTCGACTGCCTCCACAAACAGGCAATTGTTGCAGCAGTTCAAGCAATAACAATAACAATAACAGCAACAGAAACAACAACAACAACACAACATATTCACCATCATCATCGCATCGTTTGTCGCGTCACGCCACAAGTTGCTCCAATCGCATTTGTAGCATTGTTGGTTTCATTGTCGTCATCTTCGTTTTTTAGATTTTATTATTATTTTGTTGTTGTTACTGTGTTGGGGACAGTAAACACGAAAATCTCATGCCACCGCAAATGCCCAAAAGAAAATTGTTGGCCTGAAATTTAATTACATAAATCAGTGATTTAGTGCCGTATCGCATTGCTGTCAAGCGACAAAGACACAACAGCAGCAACAACTTAAAAAACAACAACACATATGGAAAATGGTCCATTCTCGCCTGTTATGGGTTTATTCAAGAGCCTAAATTATTTATTAATACATACCAACATACACCCATACATGCTTACACACATTTCAAAGGTTTAATACTCCCAAAATGCATATCTAAAGTGCATGAATTTCGGGCTTAATGAGTTACTTGCGTGTTCAACTCACGCACACAACAACAAATGCATACAAATACTGAAAATTCATGTAGAGATACAAATGGCTTGATGTAATATTCTTAAATTGGTTATGCTCTCAAATCGTTATTTATACGCCGCTAAATATACAGACATATATAAATATGTATGTGTATATGCCGACATTTTGTTAATGCATTTAGGTGTAATAAGAGGCAGTTTATTAAATGATTTTGTACAGATTTGGTGTTTGCTATGCTACAAAGTTACTCCCTTGAGGACTCGGGTACAGGCTAGTCATGAAAAAACTGAAAGTTTTCAAACCACTCCCAACAACGTGCCCGGCCACACTGCGTAATGTAGTTGAAACACTTTTCCGCCTGCAAGATACTCTCCGAGCCCACGATTTGGTAAGATTTTGCGAAGGCGACCAAAATATGCAGTTGACAGACAAAGACGAGCTCCTATGATGATCACTAAACGGATAAAAACAATAAAGCTCCCGGTCCAGACGGAGTCCCCAACGAGGTACTAAATGAAAGTGGCAATTCGAAGTCTCGCGGACATTTTTGTTTACCTCTACAATACATGTCTAAAAGAAGGCACATTCCCTACCCAGTGAAAGTTGCAGTAACTGGTGCTGAATCCAAAAGGATCCAAGTCTGCGGAAGATCTCAAAGGCTACCGGCCCCTTTGCATGGTCGACACCGCAGGCAAAATTCTGGAATGGTTGATCGCAATTCGTCTTGAGGCTGCTATTGATGATGCAGGCGGTCTATCACTCCGGCAAAGTTCTCTCAACCACAGATGCTGTAGCTGCGGTGAAAACCATTGCGCAGAAGGCAATCGAAGAAAGGAGGTGGTTATACGTTAGCAAGGAGTACTGACGAATGACAACGCTTAACGTAAAGAATGCCTTCAATACCGCGAACTGGAACCAAATCCTGATGGCACTTGATTGCTTCCAGGTTCCAATGTAGTTATATACGCAAGATTATCGCCAGTTATTTCCCTGACGAACCCTGCGCTATAATACCGATGCGGATGTAAAGGAAAATAAAATAACTGGCGGAGTTCCACAAGGTTCAAAAATTATAGGGTTTGCTGACGATATTGCTGTTATGGTCGTGGCTAAATTACCCCACCAAGCTGAAGCAACTCACAACCTGGCTGTCGGCATGGTAAAAGAATGGCTGCACAATAACGGACTAACTCTTGTGGATCATAAGACTGACACAGTACTGATTAGCAGCAGGAAGAATGTGCAGTTGGCCAATTTAATGGTGGGCGATCATGCCATACAATCGAAGCTATTTATTAAATACCTGGGCGTTATAATTCACCCTATGCTTAATTTCAAAGAGCATCTTTCATAGGCGGCAGAGGCACTAACGGCGCTAACACGCATAATGATGAACACTGCGTGTTTGTCCTAGAATAACCGAAGGAGTTTACTTAACACCGCAGCTCCAACATGGACGGAAGCCACAAACTATAGCTCATATGTAAGGGGTATGGACTCTGTGTAGCGATTGAGATCCGTCAATGTGTGCTGCGCGTATCGTACCGTATCAGAGGACGCCATTATGGTCATTGCAGGGCTACTCCCAATAGGGTTAATGGCAAATGAGTGCGCTAAAGAGTGCAGTATGCGTACATGGTAGGCAAAATGGTATTCGTACCCCAACGGAGGTTGGATGTACCGTCTGACCCACATAATTTCCAAATGGATTAGCAGAAAACATGGACAGTTAGTCTATCCTCGATTCGATTTCGAAAGGGATTAGTTAAATATTAGGGTACGAAAATCAAATACAGTTCTTAACTTAGTGGATATCATGCTTGACTTGGAAGAAAATTGGTCCGGTGTCTGCAATATTGCAAGAATTATTATCACAAGACTGAACAACAGCGCAGAGTTTTTTTCTCGTACTAACCGGCGCCAGTTGGACACACCAAATGAGGCCAAGTCCTTTTCCACCTGATCTTTCCAACGCAGATGAGGCCTTCCTCTTCCTCTGCTACCACCAGCTGGTACCGCAACAAATACTTTCAGAGCCGGATCGTTTGTATCCATTCGGACGACATGACCCAGCCAGCGTAGCCGCTGGATCTTTATGTGCTATGCTATGACTATGTCGTCGTAAAGCTCATACAGCTCATCGTTCCATCGCCGGCGATATTCGCCGTTGCCAACATGCAAAGGTCCAAAAATCTTGCGCAGAATCTTTCTCTCAAACACTACAAGCATCGCTTCATCGGATGTTGTCATCGTCCTCGGTTCTGCGCCATATGTTAGAATGGGCATGATAAGAGCCTTGTAGAGTGTTAGTTTTGTTCGGATTATGGTTCCATATGTATGTAGAACTCCACGCAAGTGGGGAAAGTTACTGATCGTCATTCACTTGGGAGTGGCCAGGACGATTCTTCTAGAGTGAGCTAACGTGAGAAGGCGAAGCATTCCAGGATAGCTGGTTGTGCGCTGGGTTTGGGACCCGTCACTTAAAAATTTTCAGAGCCCAACTTTCTCAATAAATTTGTAGTATTTGTTCTATTTAATTGAGTTTTATTTCCTCCATTGGTATGATAAATTTCCCTCTTTTGTTTGTGTCACTAACGCATCAGTGCTGGAGGGGATGTCAGCACATGTTTGGCGGTTTCATCCTTCTCTCTACAGAACCTGCAAGTTCTATTGGTGTATATTCTCAGATTAGTAGGATGATAATTTAATCTACAATCACGTCAGTTGCCGAATGTAAATAACATAAAATAAAATATTCCGATCTGGTAACAAGGACATCGAAGATGAGAAACTTTATAGTAGCCCAACCGTGATGAATGCCGATAAAATCAGGGAAATCGTCGAGACAATCCAGCATGTGAACACTTTTAGCACCATTTGGAACCCTTTGCATAAGTTCGATGTATGGCCACAATACGCTTTGTCGCAAAATAACCTTTTGGACTGAATTTACGCTTGCGTTTCTTCACAGACACCTAAAGGTGTCGTCTCAATTTTGAAGCAATGAAATTTGGCTATATACGAGAACATTAGTTTAAAACGACAGTGGTCGAATCGCCGTGTGCCGCATGATAAAAACAATCGCCAAGTCCGGATTGTCGGCCAACAAGTGAGATGATGTGAGTTTGGTCGGAGTTTGGAGTTCCCTATGAGCTGCAACGAGCTGCGTCCACTTAATTTGGAGTTCTATGGTCAACGACTGACGAGACGTGGCCAGCGTTAGTGCATAGGAAGATAACATCAGGTCACGTTTTAGTAGCTCCAAGAGCTTGGGTGGAGGTTTCTATTTTATCCCTCCTATAGGCCAAATGTGCTACCCAGGAGTTATAATTTTTTCAAGCATTTCCCAAATTTTCTTTATGATGCAAAAGTGACCTCAGTGGTAGGTTTGTGAAAATGAGTACTTCTTCAATCGTGGAGTTATGAAATTACCTCTAAAATCTACAAAAGTTATGGACCTGAATCAGATAATCCAAGCAATGCTAATTTCGCTGTCAAAGTAATGCAAAAAGCTGCTAATAACATCTTAAACAACCAATATTTCTGTATTACTAAAAGCTTGCTATCAGTTAAAATTCGATTGGCAATAGGAATGGCGCGAATTATAAACTAGTCCCAAAAAGTCGATAACTATCCTTGTACCATCAATTTGTGGAAATTGTAGCATTGCCATATCAACTTTATTTTATTTTGATAAGATAGATTTCTTGACTGATTTTATAATGAGATTTCCATAAATAAAAAAATAACAACATATTTTGTTTGGTGAAATGACTCAAATATGCAACTTTTTTCATTTTTTTTAATGAGTCTTCTCTTTCCAGCTCGTCGCTGACTTTCCCTAAAAATTTTGCATCGCCAATACCTGACAGAAAAAATTGCAGATGTTTGCTTTTCATAACAGAAACTCTCACCTCAATGTAAAAATTTGGTTTCGGATGTTATCGGTGCCGAGAGAAATTTGTATGGGGGCTTCAATAGGTGCGCTTCAACTTTTTTCCGATAGGGAGGGCGAACGACGCAATATTTTTTTATTTTTCGCTTGTCATTTGTAAACTTCATTAGTATACATTTCATCATGGAACGCTACACACTTGAGCAACGATTGCAAATCGTGCAAATTTTTTATGAAAATAATCTTTCTGTTTTTCAATTGGCGCGGGTCGATTTTGGCGCCCTGTGGCAGCCATTTTGTTTTGGTGATATCTGTCAAATCTTTTGTTTATTATTCAGTTGTTTATGCCAAATCATCATGGCAAGTTACACGATTGAACAGCACGTTCAAATGATAAAACTTTATTATCAAAATGAGTGTAAACCTTGCGCGCATTGCGCCCATTTTTCGGTAGACGTGGTGGCCCTTCCAATTTCTTATGACCCATATTGCACCATATGGACCTAGACGACATGTGGTTCCAGCAGGATGGCGTTACGTGCCACACAGCAAACGCCATTTCATTCCATTTCAACATCTACCCGCTCTTATTGAAAAACCCTTTATTAAGACAAGTGTGGCGAAGTCTCTGCTCAGGTAGCAGATAATAATACTACACCAATAAATTAAAAAAGTTAATTATATTTTGAAACCATGGAAAATACCAACAAAATGCCTTATATGAACACTTATAAAAAAAGCTCATAAACATTCTTCTTCTTCTTAATTGGAGCGATAACCGCTTACCCGATTTTGGCCGATTTTGGCCTCCTCATAAACATTAAGAGACTAAAAAGAGACTTCCTTTTATTGCAGACAATAAATATTTAATTTCGCACTAACATATTTATATGAAGTCACAAAACTCAATTCGAATATGTTGATGTTCTACAAGCAATAAACAGTTTGCAAAAAAATTAAATTAAGTAGTATTTGGACATAAAAACCATAATAAGAGGACATAGAAGGACAGCGGACAAAAAAATGTAAAAAAATTAGGAAACTAAATTTTATAGAGAATTTTTAAGCAGATCCGCTGCTTCATTACCAATGCCATTGATGACAAGTCAACTTGCAACCGTTGCAAATGCCATCCATACCATGAAGATGCAACATTTTGGTAAAAATAAAAAGAAACTAAAAAATGAAGCGCAATAAAAGGCAAACAATAAAATGTGCGGCAAACTCATTGTATGCAACGATTTTAAAGTGGGCAAAATACACGCATCGACAGGCTGCCAGACGCACACCTCTAAACATACATGCGGTTGTAGAGGTACACACATAGAAAGTTGGTTAGTTGCTTGGAAATAAAATTGTTGCAAAATCTGTCCAAACGATGCAAGACATTTTTATTGTATACAATCTAATCGACAATAATAAAAAGAAAAACTGACAATGACAAAAACTGAAATTGCGACCGACAACGATCATGCTGATGATGTGGACTAAGAAAGCAGTGCTGAAACTGCTGTAGCTAAGTTCGGAATAACTTCGATTGTAAGTTGAATGCTATAAAAAGTTATTGATTTTAAGGTGAGGGGGATCGATGCATCCAGCGGTCTGGTAGATAGTTATTCGCTTGCTAGTGGAATCGGTTGCTTCTCTACGCATAATCACTACCTTAGCCACGACCATGGTCACGGTATGATAGCCTCAACGATATTAACCATCTACGTACATTGCTTTTGCTGCTGATTTTTCGCATGCTTTGTTGTTGTATTGATTGTTGTGCATTCGTTTATTGTGGCCATGTTGGTACTTTACGGCTGTCTGCTGTCCGCGTTGAGTATGCGCCGAATGGAGAACTTCATTAAAGGGCTAGAGTGAGGAGGAACAGCTAAATGCTAACAGCAACTGCATTAACGATATGGTCACAATATTTTTATTTGTGCGTGTATGTGTGTACATATGTATGTATATAGTAACGCGTTTTGATTGCTTCTTATTAAGTTTCGTTTCTGGTTTACCATTATTTCATTAAGCCTTTGGTAGTAATTTTCAGTAAAGAAGATTTTATTGGTCAACCAATATCAAACATTCTACATAAAGCGGGTGTAAAAAAAAGTTAAATATTTAACGAAGTAGATATTTTGACCGCAAACTAACGGTTTTGGAGATATTGTAAATTATTATTTTCTGAAATGTTTATTTCCACTTACCTGTTGATTATCACATTAATTACGGTGAAACCAAGCCAAAGCAAAAAAGTACGGAAGTGTTAAATTCGTACCAAGGAGCTATGAAAAGAATAACTATCTGCAAAACTGTTAGCTTGGGAATCCATGTCTTTTATTTAAGGGGGAACGCCACTGTGAATATTAAAAAAAAAAAGAAGATTTTTTTTGCATAAATTGTTAGTATAACTACTCAAGAAAATGTGGTAAACATTTTAAAGTGAAATTCGCTTTATTCCCGATTCCCGCGCTTACGATACGATGCTTTATTTCAAACGCATTTTTCTCGGAACCTCTTTTTTTGATACGGTGGCAACGATTTCTCCAATACTAATTAACCGATTTTAATTTTCTTTTTTCAAAATTTTGATATCGTTGTACGTAGCCGATTTTCAAAATTCTGAAAATAACTAGTTTTTTGGGCCTGTTGAAAATCAAAAAAATGGTGAAAAACACACATCGAAATTCAAATCACCACCATTTAGTCAAAAAAAAAAAAAAAACGGCTACGTTCAACGATAGCCACTATTGTGTAGATCATTAAAATTTTTGGTTTTTTGATTTCAGATGATTATTCATTGCTGTATCGCTGCCACCAGATGACGTCATTTTTTTTTTTAACATGTTACGTTTACATAAATTTGTCAATCTTCAATATTTTTTAATATAAATTTACATCAACACAGTTTAATACATATATAATAAATTGCTTTTTGTCTGATTCTCGAATAATCATTCCTACTTACAAAAAAAAATTCCCAAAAATTGACTATTTTTTGATCCCCCCACAGTGGCGTTCCCCCTTAATACTTTTTACTTCTTCTTTTGAATAATATTACCTCTTGAAATATTTCACATTCCGTTTTAAGACCCTGTGTATAGTTTGAATGCATACTAAGTCCGTTCCAGAGGAATCCAACTTTGCTTCACATTTCCTCGCTTGTGCTATTTTTCATCATTTGGCATCCTTTGAGGTATACATAGTCCCAATTACAGTGAAAAAAAAAAACGCTACCCTATGGCTTTCTCACATTTGGAAGCATTCCTGCAACAAGTTTTTCATAATAAGTAATTTTTAGAGCTTTCGCCGTAATAGGTTTCTTAGTCGTTGTCCAAGGGCATTATAATTTTGTTGACATAACGGCCGCATATATAATACATACATAAGAGCATACAATAATTGAGATAGATGTAGACATAAGCATACAAAAATGTTCAAAATGAAGAGAAAAGTTTTATCTAATAGCGTTCGCCTCTGGGCAGGCAATGGCAAACCTCCGAGTGTATGCTGCCGTGTAAAAGCTCCTCATAAAAAACCATTTGTCGTTCAGAGTCGTCTTAAAACTGTAGGTGTCTCCATTTGTGGAACAAAATCAAGAGGCACACCACAAATGGGAGTTATAACTGTAAATTACAGTTTTTTTACATTACTCATGGTAAAAATTACTGTTATTATGAAATTTCAGATTTGAATTTGAAAGAATAAATTTGAAATTCCAGAGTTTTATGGCATTTTAAGAACAAAAGATTTCTAAAAAAATTCTTACTGTTGTACTAAATTTGAGGTATCGAGTCAAATGTATTAATAAAAAAAATTAACAAAGTAAGTTACGAAAAATAATGAAATAAAATTCCATTGAAACAAAATTTGATGTAATTTAAATATTCCAGTTTATAAAGACTATTTTTGTTAAGTTAAATTCCATTGAAACTGTTTATATAATATTATTTTATAATATGTTAGATTAATTTGCTTTCGTTATTTATGTTTAATAAAATGAAAAAAACTTTATTTTTTACAAAATTTCGTCGTTTTGAAGATTACAGTTTTTGGTCAAAAGTATGTACGTTTTTTTTGGGGAAAATGTGCAGTTAAGAAAATAAAAAGCTTTTTACAGCCATACACCTATTTTTTAATTTGGGCACTTCAACCAGTAGGGTAGAGGGAAGTGAAGTCGCGTGAAGTCCTGGCAAATGAAATATGGAAAATCCAGCAGATGCTCTCACACAGGGCAATTGTAGTATTATTATTAATCGAGCCATTCTATTTACAGCGCAAATATGGAAGAATACCGAATTTCGGTAGAGATTTTACCGAATTTAAATAGTGTTGCTTTAAAAAATTAAAATTGCGTGTATTTTAATTTGACTGCTAAGTGAATTTTTCCAACTCAATTAGTGTTTGTTTTTAAGTAATTAAGTCTAAGTCATTTTCACATATTTTTAAGTGCTCTGCAATAAACTCGCATAACTCCTTTCAAACAGGCGGCGGATTAAGGTTTATTAACGGACATAGTTGCTGAGCAGGTCGCAGACCACACACACGCGCATGCCCATTCACTGAAACGGCATCACTCAAATGCCAAAACAACCGATATTACTTATGAAGTCATTAGGGATGTCAATACCGGAGCCTCGGAGTCTCGACTTTTTTTTAACTACGTAAATGCCTGACCCAGTGAATTCAAATCCTTTTTTTACATCAGATCCAATTAGTAATGCCCATTTTTGGGGAAGAAAAGCTTTAATTGCAACATTGGCTGAGCTTAAAGCGTTCGCGGGACGCCTTTTATAAAACAACTGAGTTTGTATGTGGCCAAGAATTGTGTTTTTAGAGTGCGAAAAAATAACAACTGATTGGCAGTTAGCTGCAGCATAAATTGCATAGGGTTTTAACTAATTCGGTGCTGAATTTCAGTGCTAAGATAAATTCGTGTAATATGTCAATAGTTTTTATTAAGAAATTTTTTATTTTATCAAACGTTGCTGTAAGCAGCTACTGCAGGAAGCATTTCAATTCCTGTCAACATTCGCCCGACAAGTGTTGAAGCGGAACAGCGCTTCTTATCTGCTGCCTTTGTACTCGTATGCAGTAAATTTAGGTTACGCACGGATGATAGCTCTCCCAGTGTTTAAAATTTGTTAAGGTCACACTTTAATCAAAACAAACCACAATTTAAGAACAAAAAGTAATTAACCTGCTCCAACAGCACAATCCATTTTTGAACCATCTGTATAGACGGTAAAATTGAAGTCGTTAAGTGAAAGTACCTTACCCCATGCCACCTGAGATGAAAGAGAGTAGAAAAATTCCTATTGAATGTTACTGTTGGGACGATGTAATCAGTTTTTCTCGAGGTGCACTGAATTCATCGCAATAAAAGACTGGCATAACCATAAGTTTTTTCCCTCCAGCGGCCCGCATCATTTAACCTAAATGTACGCATGGTTGCCATCTTGTTGATATGCAGATCAATCGGAATAACATGTGTTCGTGCATTAAGAGTCACCCTAGGACATGATATAATTACACCGACCGTTATTGCACAGGCTGAGCTTTGTATTATGCCAAATAATTTGGTATTGCAATCACTTCTTAGAGCTCTACACCAAAATACCGATCCCTATGATAAAATTGGTCGCATAACTCGAGGTTAAAAAGATGCCGAAGTAGCCCGGACATTTGCGACATGTATGAAGAAGGTTTCATAGGCGAGTCTCCTTCTTCTTAATTGGTGCGATAACCGCTTACGCGATTTTGGCCGAGTTTAACAAAGTGCGCCAGTCGTTTCTTTCTCGTGCTAACCGTCGCCAGTTGGACACACCAAGTGAAGTCAAGTCCTTCTCCACCTGATCTTTCCGACGCAGATGAGACCTTCCTTTTCCTTTGCTACCACCAGCTGGTACCGCATCGAATACTTTCAGAGCTGGATCGTTTGTATCCATTCGGACGACAAGACCCCGCCAAAGTAGCCGCTGGATCTTTATGCGCTGCGCTATGTCCATGTCGTCGTAAAGCTCATACAGCTCACCGTTCCATCGCCTGCGATATTCGCCGTTGCCAACGTGCAAAGGTCCAAAAATCTTACGCAGAATCTTTCCCTCAAACACTCCAAGCATCGCTTCATCTGATGGTGTCATCGTCCACGCTTCTGCGCCATACGTTAGGACGGGCGTGGGTAATATTTAGGCCTGCAGGCGTAAAGAAGTGAAAGCCAAGATGCCTAAATTTTAGTCACGCGAGAGCAGGACGAGGATGGCTAAGGAACAGAAACTTATATGATTCCTCTTCATTCTTCAGACAGCTGCCGCAAAAAGCACTCAAGCAAATTCCGTGTTTCACAGCATGCATATATACTTCTATATGTATATGTATTAGGGCGGGTCGATTTAAAAATCGCTCAATGCTCTGTGAAAATCGTATTCTAGGGATCAAAATAAGAAATTTTGCGGAGGGAACCATGCCTCTAAAACGAATTCTGATGTCCCCCAATTTGGGTCGAACGAAAAATCCCACTTTGACCCATTTAGAGTGCTCCAATTGAGTCCAAATGTATGACCGACCCCCACTAACTTTGGACGGCCGATCCAGCCATACCAGTGGCACACCCCCTGGAACTCCCCTGGGGGGTTCCCCATACAATCATTTCAAAATATCACCATTTTTGGCCTTTACATGAGAAAAGAAACTAGGTTCGACCCAAATTGGGGGACATCAGAATTCGTTTTAGAGGTATGGTTCCTTCGGCAAAGTTTCTTATTTTGATCCCTAGAATATGATTTTCACAGAGCAATGGGCGTTTTTTTTGCCTCCCCACAAAGCGACCCGGCCTAATATATACATATGTATATATAATAGGCTGAGCACATACAAATGTGTACCACATTTTTTTAAATAAATTTTTAAATTTGAAAAAATCAAAACCATCCTAATTTCGGTATAGCCCCGGGATTACAAAGTCCGGGATTACAAAGTCAGATCCCGAAAATTCGGGATTAGTAAAATCCCGAAAATTGACACCCCTAGCACACTTACATATTTATTCTATAGATAGCTCATAAACCACCCGCAGTTGCGGTGAATATTTTATTGCACACAATTCACATCACTCAAATGTGGAAGATGTGGAAACCTTTTATCAAAGCATTAAATTAATAAAACTACTTAGAATTTAAAATCTTTTATAACAATTGTAAGAGGCATTTCAATGCCCTATCATATTTTTCGTGGCTGTGTGTGGTCGTGCGGGGGCTTAAAGCGTCAACAGTCGCAAAAAGTCACGTTCGCTTAAACGCACAATATAAAAACCAACAACAACACTAATTATGAGAGCAATAAAATAATAAAATTCAAAAAATAGCAAAGGAAACATTTAAAAATAAAACTGTTTAAATCAATGTGGCTACTTAGGTATAGGAGCCACTTTCCGGGAAGTAAAAACTCTCACGCTGCTCAGCTGTGCATCAACGACCTTCCACCGTGGTGGTGTGCATCAAACCACAAGCTGTGCGCCGATAAAACGTACGACAAAGCGTAGACACGATGAGTAGGCATAGTATAAATGACGAGTACGTTTGTATGTATGTATGTATGTGTCGGCGCGGCGCAAGGATCACAACAAACAAGCGGACTTATCTGATTTCTGTGACAAATATAAATTTGTTGTCCTTTTTGTGCGCACACACATACACAATTTTCGTATTTTCGTTACATCACCAAAAGTCAGCTTAGCAGTCAAAACAAGAGATAACTACAATGCTGTTTCAATCCTGCTCAACTAGGACTCGCATCGTATGCCTCACTGCATTCATTATCCATTTTTGGGCTACATTTCTATACAGCTAAGTATTCGACACAATGGAAAGACAAAGTCAAATGTCGATCGGTGACGCAGAGCAATTTGTGAGTTGACAAAATAAGTAGAGAACAAATAGCAAAAAATAGCGCTTTGATTACACCGCCTTTGCCGGGCTGATGTTCTTCGTTTATTGTCCTTGCTGCCACTCCTGCTGTTTGGCCTGCTTCTTGGCTGCTGTTACCGTTAGGACCCAAATCGTTGCATTGTTAGTACATTTTTACATTGACTTTGGTCTGTCATTGTCAAGCCAAGGCAAATATTTACTTACGCTGCTTCATCTCCCTTTATCCTTTGCCTTCTGTATACTTACATTTAGGTGTATGTACGAGTATGTATTGCGCTCTAAGGCAATTCCCGTGGTATTGACGCTGCAGTTCGGGCCTAAGTGATTGTAATGAGTTTCACCAATTTTGTATTATCTAATTCTAGGTGACATTGTTGCAAGTTTTTTTATAGGTTTTCTCCTATTTTTGCTGTTTCTTCGTTTTTTCTTTTGGTATATTTCTTTTTTTGCTTGTAATTTATGTTGCTTTTATTTATGTTTTTATTTATTGTAAAATGTTGCCATTGCGGCAATACTTTGATCTCTTGCCGACATCAGTTTCGTGCATTGTTGTATTTCCCTCCTCACCTGGAACGCTCACTGGGTGCCGCTTTGTCTATTCGGTGGCTTTGTGGCAAATGCCTGCTGTTTTATTTGCAAAACCTGTGGGTTTGAGCTCGATCTATTTGGTGATATGGTGACTTGGTAATTTGTGTTTCATGGGTGGTCGACTTTGACTTTTTTACGCATTGCTGAGCGTTTTGATGTATTCAAAATTTGATTAGTCCAAAGTAAGCCATTTATCTCTATGTTCACCCAAACAATTAGAAAACAAGTACTGGTAATTGGAAATTCTATTTGAAACCAAAGGAAAAGGGATCTATTTGACATTGCTATCATAGCGTCGTAGTATTGCAAGTGCGGTCAGAATAGAAAAAATTTGATGCCTGAATTTGCAAATAGAAATTATGGGGATTTTCTCTAAATAAAGGGTTTTCCAATAAGAGTTGTCATTTTAATACTTTCCTGTAAAATATCAATGGTTTCGTTGCTTGTGTGGCACGTAGCGCCATCTTGTTTAAAATAAACGTTGTCCATATCAATACCATCCAATTCCGGCCATAAAAAATCGGTAATCATCACTCGATAGCGCAATCCATTCACCGTAATTGTTGCTCCAGCTTCATTTTCGAAAAATTAAGGTCCAATGACTCCGCCGGACCACAAACCGCACCAATAAGTCACACGTTGAGGATAGAAGGCTTTTCAACAATAACTCCTGGATTTTCTGAGCCCAGATCCGACAATTTTCTTTTTGACGAAGCCATCGAGGTGGAAATGGGCCTCATCTCTCAAGATGATTAACTGGACTTTATAACCCTACAGACCCAAATATTTATGCAAAATACGGTGTAATGACGTTTGTGGAATGCCTAAATCCAAAGAACGACGAGGAATGCACAAACCTGGGTTTTTAGCGGGCTTTTCAAAATAACACCTGTTATTGGAAATCCCTTTACTACAAATCTACCTATTGCAAAATGTTGTATTTTTACAAGTTTTTAATATTCAGTAACATCTTAGAGTCCTCAAAGAGAAACATTTATGAAACGAGAAAAAATTAAATATTTTTAATTGATTGACTGCTGAACTCGAAAGGTTACTGGAGGCGCTTGAATGTGAAAATACTCGTATTTTCAGTAGAAATTTTAAGTTTTCGTGACAAAAATGCTAGCGTTCAAAATATATTTTGATGAAATTGTTTTTACTTAGAAAAATATTAATCTGAAAGATGATAGAGATTAGCCTATTGCCACCCAAATCCAAATGTTAAATATGATTCGATTTTGATGAAATTCTAAGTAAAATCCTATGTTAAGGCGCTTTCGATTCGACACTTTTCTGCTCGCTATGTTGGGGCTCTGCTCGTACAAAGTTATCGAGCAAGATTCGCCGCTACCGAGTATGGGTATACCTCATAAAACTGGTATAACTCACTATATTCAATGCTGCCAACTATCTTTTCTGACATGAGGCAAGCTTCATCAGACCGCGTTCATAAATAGACACTTTTGATGCTTCAATTGTGCAAATTCTCTTTTGATGTTCCCGTCGTGTTCACACACCTTGAAATTGTTTAATTTTTATCCTACAATCACACAACAACATTAACAAAACACGCGTAGCACAATTAATGAACTGACATTTGACATGTCATCTTGTAGTTAACGCTTTCTTACTAACACTCATTACGTGTTTCCAAGAAAATGCAAACGCTATAAATTTTGGCCCACCCTAGTATATCGCAATGGGGCAAATTAACAATCAGCTTTTTATCGTTACAGTGAAATATCAAAATTCAATTAGTCGTGGACGATTACGGCCTACAACCATGACGATATTATGTCATACCACCTCTAATCGAATTATAATCTTCTCCATAGGCTTGTTCGATCAGCAGTTTATATGTGGTACATGGTTATGGACCTTTAATTTAACCTTCAGTTAGGAACCAGTCATTCGTGGTATGTCCATTTCTAGATAACAGTAGTGATAAGCAAAGGTTCTATTGTTTGGCAAATACTTGTAGCGTATATGATAATTAGAACTGCGTTACACATGGGCTGCAAAGTCTCGGGCCTAATCAACAGATAACACGTTTCTTATTGTTACAGTGAAATTAGCTTTATTCAATCCACGTAATTTCCATTATAAACAGGGCAATCATTCCAGCGCCGCTCGAACATTTCAATACCACTTTTGTGGAACGATTTATCTTTTGTCTCAAAATAGGCCTCAGTTCCAGCGAAAACCTTTTCATTCGAGCGAAATTTTTTACTGGTGAGCATTTTTTTAGGTCTGCGAACAACCAGTAGTCGCTGGGAGCCAAATCTGACGAATACGGTGGATGGGGGAGCAATTCGGAGTTTAATTCAGTTAGTTTCGCCATTGTTTTGATTAACTTCTGACACGGTGTCTGCAAATCATCGCTTCATTACTTCGCTTGAACGGTACCCATACCCATCAAGAAAAGTAGCTTGTGACGAGCTCGTTGGCTCTTCGTCTCCTTATGCATTCAGAAGCGCTGTCATAATCTTTATTTCTATCCTTACTTTTTCTTGGTACCAAATTAGTAAATATTTTATTTCCTTTTACTATATTATTGATTTGTCAAATGAAGCATTCTTTAGCAAACATTATTTCACTTAATATAAAATTATAAGAAACCATTCTGAATGGTGTGATTCATGGCATGGGTATGCTACTTACTTATGTTGGTACGTTAAAAGTTATCCTTGAAGTGATATCAATAAATCCATGATCCATTTACAAAAGTCTTACTGTCTTACTGTGCAGCATTGATGCATTTATTTTCTCTTTCCTCACTGAACAGATCACTACAAAAGTTTTCTAGAACTACACAAGTTTTCTACAAAAAATTCTAGAATAACGGTAATTTATTATATTTTTTTTCTGTTTTGGTGAATGGTGTCGAACTAAGTAAAATGCCGTGTTTCATTAAAATTAAAATAAAAAAATGAATTGTTCATTCCAACTAAGCCGTGATTTGGCACTGATAACTCCAATTCAGAAGAGGTTGCAGCGAACAAAACAAGTGAGCATAACGAAGTAAGGTTGTCAACTCAGCTTCGTTTTTATTATTTCGGTTAAGTTTTCACTAAATAAAACCTAGAATGGCATTAGTATGTTACTTATAGAATTTAATGTACGTACACGCGTATATGGCGGGAAGAATCTTTTCATTATGATGACGAGATTATTAGTACGAAAAATAGCTTGGATCCGTTGGAAAGTAACTGGAAGTACTTTCGGACTGTTAAGCGTTAAGTTTGTATATCTACAAGGTGGCGTAAAGTTAACCATCCAATTTTGTTTTTGAATACCCTTTATATATTAGATATTTATTTATTTATTGAAAAGAGTAATAATTATAAATAATTATTCCACTCAAAAGGTAAGAAAAAAAGGAACAAGCACTGTATTAGATATATGTATATAAATATTTATAATTGGCGCGTACACTGTTTTGGGTTGTTTTGGCCGCGCTCCTTCTCCTATTTATGGTATGTGTCTTGATGTTTGCCTAAAAATTGAGTGGCCGACAGTTTTATGTCGCCTCCGAACGGCAGATGGGTTTTTTATGAAGAGCTTTTCCATGGCAGAAATACATTCAAAGGATTGCCATTACCTGCTTTTTTTATCAATAGGTCTTTCGTCTCCGAGGTTTCAAACCGGTGCATTTTCCAACGATAGTCAGCCCCAACCATTCGCCTACGGCGCCCGCCTGAATAGCTTTTACTAAATAAAAGAAAAAAAATCCTTTGGAGAGATGGAAATTTTTATTTTGATCTTTACGCACTCCATTGATTGTCTTTTTGTATACTACGAGTATCAAATATGACTGACACACGACGCCATGTGCAAAAATTGTTAATGTTTCGATAGGATGATTAATTTTTTGCTCTCTTGTATTATGATTATTAATTCAAACTTCGTTGCTACATTTCAAATGCTTTCTGAATTAATTAATTACTTTTTCGAAACCTTTTTTCTCGATTATCAGTTTTCTTCAACCTTTGCGTGGATTCAGATTTTCTTCATTTACGCTTCGCTTGAGTCCTTGCTACAATAAACGCTTGGGCAGCGAAAACTTTAAGCTGAAAAAAAAACGGATAAATTTTGTACAATAAAGTGAATGAAATTCATTATTTGCAATAATAACTGCCTTTATTAAAATTATACCTCTCCAAATACATTTCGAATCAAAATTTTTGGAATAATTATATTTGTTTACATCTAATGGTGATTGACGCACGCGAAAATATGAGAACTGTCCATCTTTACGCTTTGCTTTTGCGCTGGCAATGCTCAACTTTGGCTATGTAAACTTTTTCATATATGTAAATGTGCGCATTCATAGTCAGCTGTAAAAGCGATGCCAAAGCTCTATTTAGATGGGCCTTTATACGGTTAAAGCCATTTTCAGAATGCAAAATATTAATTTTAAGTTTTCAAATGTTATATTTGCTTCTAAACTAGCGGCGGAATATTAAATTGGCGTCAGCTCGTCTGAGACAGAAAAAGCGACATCAGAATGGGACCAAATCGCATTCGTGGATATTCATTATTATATAAAAAAAACAGTAGTTTGGTATCATTTTATTTTGAAAAGTTGTACATGTTTTTAAACAAAAAATTTGTACCTTCTCCTTATAAAGCAAGCTTTTATTTACACACCACCACAAATCGCGGTTGTACGCTTTGAAGTTGGTGGTGCCCAACCACAAAGTCAAATTTATGACAACTTCTTTGCGAAATATAGTTGCATTAACCAAAAAACCGGTGAAATAACATTTCTGCGCACTTTTTACGCTTTGACCGCCTTTGTGGTTCATTTAAGGAAATTACTGAATTGAGCTGGAGCTGAAAGTGATGTGCAACAAAGCCAACAAAGTTTTTATGAAAAGCAAGTCAACAACATGTGCTAAAAAGAGGCAAGTCCTGTTGGGGCAAGTGCATATGTTGCATTCGATAAAAAATAAAAACATATTTTACAGTAGATAATATAAAAACGATTGCCAAATGCGCACTTATTAATATTCCTTACTTTGCTTTTTTCTGTTGGTTTGTTGTTTTCCTTAAAAAATTGTAATTTATGTGCAATTTAAATGCCACTTTGTTGGCAGCTTTGTAGTTGCTTTTTATAACCACTTTGTATTTGGCATAATTTAGTTTTGTTTCTTGGACTTGCGTTGTTTTTTGGTGCTCCTCCTTGGCTTTGCAAATGAAAACATCTGCTGCTACGCATTGGCATGCAACACCGAAATCGAATGATAGCAACAATGTTGAAAAATGGCATATTAAAGTTATGTATGGAATGGAGGACGCGTTGGCCAAACAATATATCTACACACATTCATGCAAAGGTAACTAGAAAACAGCTGTTGTGCACATAAAGCAAACTTTTGACTTTAAATGGAGTGGACTTGGAAATGGCTGCATAATTTTTTTAGCACTGTAACTGCTCGGGAAGCAAGAAAGTACAGGATAGCCCATATTCGACGGACCCATGTGTTTTTTTTTAAGTCCGCAGGCAACAATCTTTACGTCAATTGAATCTTATACGGGAATAAATGCAAATCAATGCGGATAATTCGTTGTAAAGTGGTCCGAGCAATGCCCAACTGCTGAGAACGGCGATTTTGGGATGTCCTTGGCGACATCTCAACACTGGCCCGTACAAGAGCAATATTCTCATCCGATCGCCTTGGTCGGTTTTGATTTGGCCTCTTTGGATTAGAAAGAGCATAACCAGTCGAAAACCTTTCGTACAAACGTTTAATGGTGTTCTTAGAAGGCGCACTTTTCACATTATTTAATTTTTTATACGCACGTTGAGTTTTCACAATTGACTTCTTTTGTTTAATGTAAATTTCAACAATTTGGGTGGTGGAATCATCTCAGCACCTTCTCCTTAGCTGCCCTTCTCTGGCCGGGCTAAGATATAGGCATCTTAGCTCTTACTTCTTTCCTGCGCCTGCTGATATAGCAGGCGTTGACATTAAAAATCTGATGAATTTCATCAGTAGCACAAAGCGGTTGACGCAAACGCAGAACAGTCATCGTTCGTAATCCACACACTCTAACCCACCCTCCTAACCAGAACCACTTCTCCCCGCCCTCTCCCCGCATCCCATCGGTCTTCTTATCTCACCTCATCTCCTTCATAATGGTATCACAAAGGACGAATCCGTTTTTCCTCGTGCAAGTGGGCTCATTCCTTGGGCAACCATACCAACCTTACCTAACCTAACTTCAACAAAACTAATAAATTAGGCCGAAACTCATCGCAGAGAGTTCATATCTGTAATGTCTAATCAAAGAAGTAAAAATAGTTTTAATGGAGGGTAAACATTTCTCCTTGGAAAATTATCAAGCTTCCAAGAACCGGACGGTGGAAAGACTACCTCGTGATGAATTTGTGCTCCAAAGCCAAAGTGGTATATAGCCCTTTTTAAATAAGGCTTAGTAACAATAGCTTTAAGTTCTTCACAGTTACCTTGTAAAATAAATACAAAGCCGCTTCAAACTCAAAGCGCCCGTCTTTGTTCGATGCCTGCAATGCAATGCGAGAGGGTAGATAAAACTTTGACATTTCTTGGGTTTAAAATTGTTTCAACTCGGCGATAAAATACCACGCAATTTGGTCGCAAACTCCAACATCTTTTAACGCGAGTAATTTCGAGTAATTGTAAGGCCGATAGACTCGGTACCAAACTTTCTAACGAGAACATAGGATTTGATATAGGTCCCATTAACACTTTTGAAAAATTTGCAAAAATGGAGATGGCGTAGTCCACACATTTTATGGAGCGTCTATTATTAGAGAATTTAGAATGCAACACTCGGGTATATTCCGCTGGTGAGTGAGGAGTTGAGGTTACCCATAGTTATGTAAAGAATACGTTTTTTTTTTACAAAAACAAATTAAACTACCTTATTCTTCTTCGTAATTAAACACTTCTGCTCCACAAATATGGATTTCCCACAATAAGATATAATAAGTAATATTCACCAAAATTCCTTGAGTGTGCCCGGCTTAAGTTGGTTCTCTTCACCATTTTAGATGCGTATCTTTACAACTTTATCATTGCATTTTGCACTGCCCATAGCAATCAACTCTCGACTCCAATCGAATGCAGCACCAAATTGGGAAGTGCACTTAACAAAGTTAAATGTCGAAATGTCGCATTGGACAGCAACATGGCCGCCATCGCCAATGTCGTCGCCGCGTTGCTTTAATTAACATTAAAATAAGGTGGAACGTATACGAACACGCACCCCTCACCGCAGACAGACAGATAAATTAGCATGGCATGGCAGGCAGAGAAGATCTCATCATTAGGCGCGACCAAGTTGCTACCGCATAAGCTGTACAAAAACACTGTTCCAGCATACCGATCCTGTTTCGACTGTCTACCATGGCACACTGATCTTCATCAGCGTTGATGTCACCTACCCCGCGCGTCTACGGATACGCAAACACAATGTGAAAGCCTTCCTTAAAAGCCCAACATATCATGCATAAAATCCCAATTTAAAGGCATGAAAACCTCAACTGTCCCTAAAAGCAATCGCGGCGTATGCATCTGTGTGGCATGAGGAGTACACGTACATACAAACGAGTATAACTTCACTTACGCTCTGCTTGCCACATGCCGATACATATCTCAAGGGCTTAGCGTTGATTTCATTGCTTCATAATTACGCGAGCATGGCAATGTTTGTCTGTTGGTCCCAGTTTGCTGGCCATTAAGTGGAATCTCTGCCGTCCAGCACACACGTACACATATACAGTAGGATGATAAGTAAGTAGACTAGTTTTTATTTAATTTTTATTTTTATTTTTATTTGCATTTTTATTTTTATTTTTTAGTCACATCCCATTTTGCTTTTCAAACAGGACGAAACCAGCGGCAAGTCAAGAAATCACCGCAAGTCAAGCCGCTCAAATGAGGCAAAAAATTAAATAATTTAATCTTGTTATTGGCTGTGCAGAAATCAAGTTGTCGTCTGTGCGAATCAACTCGTCGCACTTAAAGAACGTATTGTGTTGCAAAGGACCGGTGGAAGGTAGACAAAGTGGAAGGTATACAACTCATACATTGACAAAGAATGAACTGGTGAACACTACAGAATCAAAAAGCGTTGATTGTTCTACATGTAGAGAGGTCGACGAAGGAGTAGAAATGGAGAGGTGTAACATAGTTATTAGGGTTCGCTGATAAGTAAAAATCTGAGAAATCATTGAAAATCAATCTAGTAAATATTTGAAAAATTATTTAGTTACACTGTGCAACTTGAAAATGTGTGCAAAGTTACGATAGTAAATCTTACTTAAATGAGGCCTTCTACATTTAATGGCATTCTCCGTTTTGGTCAAATTAGCTCCGGTTTTCGAGATAACGGCATTTGAAAATTTGGTATCATATACTTTTGGTTTTGTGAAAATGTCTGATTTTGTGCCGAATAAGTTTTGTTTTTCCTCTTTCATTCGAAAAAAAATGGCGGCTGAAGCGCATCGAGAGATACAAAAAGTTTATGGAGATGCTGCTTTAAGTAAAACAACGTGCCGAGATTGGTTCTGTCGCTTCAAAGACGGTGATTTTAATGTTGACGACCGTCCGCGTACAGGAAGGCCAAAAATTCCATTTCCAAGCGATAGTATGCTTTGGGAATGATTCAGAAACAGGGGACTTGGGTTCCTTATGAGTTAAAACCAAGGGATTTTGAACGCTGTATCGCCTGTGAACAACTGCTCCAGCGGCAAGAAAGGAAGGGTTTTCTTCATCGCATCGTGACGGGTGATAAAAAATGGATTCATTACAGCAATTCAAAGAAAAGAAAGTCATGGGGACTGCGGGAAAATTCTAACAGCCTAAGTCGGAGCGTTTCATGAATTGTAACTTCAGTTATTTCTGAAAATCATCGGGATCGGATAACTTGATGACGTAAAGTTGTTTACGAGCATACTTTTAATTGGACATTTAGTGGCTCAAGGCATATTTTTAAATACCGGTGACTCGAATACTGGAGCCAATCTAACTCAAGGGACATCACCATTGAATTTAGAAGGCGCCAATTAAGTAAGATGAGCTGTCAAAACTTTCACCCAAAAGAAAGGGAAAATTGTTATTAAAAAAAGGGAACGCCCGTAAAAATTACAGTATAAAGTTTCAGACCATACGATTTTTTTAGAAATATTCATTGGTAGAAATCACAGACCGGTGAAATGTATTGAGTGTTAGGGGAAAAGCTCTGCAGGAAGTTTTATCAGTGCAAAAGGAGTTGGCTCAATTGGTGGATGTAATGACTTCAGTAAGAGGACATCGTTCTTTTTTGAACTACGATTTGACCGTTAAATAGCAAACCCAGATCCGTTCGAAGCAAAATAAGCCCCTTTATGAATGCAGAGACCATAAATATGAATTGAAAATACGCGATTTAATGTGAAATAATCCATTTTTTTTTTCGACATTGTAAATTTTTCTGAAAACTGGTTTATTTTTTGGCAATCATATTTGACACTTGTGAACCAGACACTCAAAATAATTTTTTAGTTTTTATATAGTAAAAAGTTATTCAAAAATAAAATTGGATGATTGAATTTCAGCCGCCGTTGTCGAATGGGTTGGAGCGTGACTACCATTCGCAATTCAGAGAGAACGTAGGCTCGAATCTCGGTGAAAGGCCAAAATGAAGAAAAAGTTTTTTCTCACAGCGGTCGACCCTCGGCAGGCAATGGCAAACCTCCGAGTGTATTTCTGCCATGAAAAAGCTTCTCATACAAAATATCTGCCGTTCGGAGGACTCTCTCTAACGAGGACTCTAAGAAAAGTTCAATCGAGTACAAATAACGCTTGCTGAATTGACATGGGTATCCTTGATGAAACTGAAGAGCTAGGTTGGATAGGTTAACCCGGCTGGTACTAAGTCATGCATACATCTTTTGGTCCCTAGCGATACCGGATGGAGACTGACCTCAGTTAAGATTTAAAGTAGACATCACGTAGGATGTCAAACCTAAGTAGCGCAGGAGGATCTGAAAAGTTGATCGAACGAATTCACTCGAAGGACTTGACAATGCAGTCGAAAGCTCGAGCCAGGTTGCCCAGCGCAGGTTAAAAATAGTGAAGCCATTAGTAAAAGACTGAGTGCGAATATTGAGGAAGACTCGGATATTTGATATATTCGTTAAAGTTTTGGATAAAGAAGAGAAATTAATAGATCTGGAGGTGAACGAGAACATACAGACTGTACCAGCTGACATAAAAAACAAAGCGAAACCTCAGACAGCATCGGATGATTCGTTAGATGAGCGAGTGATGGGAAGAAAAATCTAGAAGAATATACTTATACTACTTATACTTTATATACAGCTCATAACAAAACGATATCGTCCCAATATTTTTACTAGGTTTAAATATATTTCTTTTATTTTTCGTGCATATAATAAAAAAATTATCTGCATAGTTTAATAAAAAATTAATCACTTTTATTCAAAAAGTGTTCATTTATGAAGTATTATTTTCTAGTTTGTAAATGTTTTAATCTAAGAAAGATTTGGTGGGTTAAACCTCAGTAAGTGAAAAAAACTGCAAAAACTGCACTTTACTTATAAGTATACTTAAGCCAACAGTACGATTTTAAATTTTCATATTATTCATATAACTGCTTCTTAGCCTGTATGTGCAACTAACCTCTACGTCGTAGACGTGTTATGCCGATTGTATGTGCGAGCAGAGTGCCAAGACAGTTCGGATAGGACTGACATTTTTGAGATATTTTTCTCTGTTATTTTTAAGTTCGTATTTGAACATCTCTACGTATGTTCGTGTTTTTTACGTACCATGGCGCTGCTGATATTGTCTTTAATTCCTTGAATTGCGCCTTTTGCGATGCTAATAGAAGATCTTCATCACCATTGTTGACTATACAACCTTGGTCGGATCTTCCCCTGCTACAGCATATGGCTCCAATTATATCCCTTTCGTGTCTGCGTTCTCCATACTCAAAATCCCAAAAACAAGCGTCACCGTCAATTCATCTAAGCGGCGGACGGCCCATTGTCTATGGTACTTTCCAAATAGTATTTGTTGGCGTGGATAATCAATATTAGTCTCTCAGTCTGTTGATCACTATTGAGGTTGTTAGGGATGGACACACATGGACGGCTGCACGAACAGTTTTTCGAGTTCAAGATTATAGCGCTTCGACCATTCCCCATTATCACATATTGCACTACAAATTTTTGGCAAAACTCTCCTTTCAAAGAAAGGCAGCTTCTGTTTATCCGCATCTATGAGTAACCAGATTTCACTACCGCATAGCAAGGTTGGAATAATAATTGAACGCTATAGTGAAATCTTCGTTCTTCTGTCTAGAAGGCGGCTCTTTAAGTGATTGCTCAAAGAGAAATAGCAGTAATGTGAGTAATTTCTGCAGAAATATTGTTGCCATGATTAATGGTTACTGCTATGAACTTAAATTTCTTCACTACTTCAAAACTTTATTCACCGATTTTGGGTATTTGACCCACATTGTGTGTGGAATAGTCCGAAGTAGTTGAACAAAGCGTTCCAGTTTTGGCTGCATTTATATGTAATCCCATATTTTTGGCTGCTAGAATATGGCTTCTCTTGGACTAGGCTCCATTAGGACCTGGCTTTTCTTGGTGGGTTCAACTGGCGCCAGTTAGCACGAGAAAGAAACGACTGGCGCACTCGCGTAAGCGGTTATCGCGGCAATCAAGAAGAAGAAAAATAGAATATGTACTGCCTCAAATAGGTACACCACACATCCATATGGGCTTTTTAGCTTTTTAATGGAATTTTAAATATTACTTTTTAGCCTAGTTTTAACGTTCTGAGATTTCTGTTTCGTTAACCAATGTACCTGAAGTCTTTCAAAGTATATACTAAGGTACACAACGTCGTTAGCTTGGGGAATGGCGTTATTCGAAACAATTACTATCTTGAGCGTAAATGTCACATGAAAGCATAAATGTATGTGCGGCCGTGGCAGAGAAGGCGTAAGGAATGCTCAGCGTTGGAAAAACCAAGTGGATAAGGACTTCAAGTTACCAGGTGTTCCTAATTGACGTCGTTTCGTACAAGAAAGACGACTGTCGTGCTTCATTGAACTCGGCCAAAATCGCTTAAGCGGCTAATGCTCCAAATAAATAAGAAGCAGTACGCAGCTCTATTTTTTGTGATTGCATTAAGAGATGCACCACAAATTGGAATAGAAGCTCGGCTTGAACAGCTTTCATGGATTTATTCGTCTGTGCATCACTAATACTGTTATTATTCGAGGTGCTAAATCCTGTAAAATCTTCAAAGACTTTAAGCTACAAATTTCTAAGCCCACGAGTAGAAAGAAGTGTTTACCACAAATGTGGCATCACTTTCGTCGACCAACCACAACATGCAACGCAGTAGTTAAACGTGATCAACATATACCAGAGCAGAATTGCTGATTTCGGTTTTGGACCACACGAGCAACACTGAGACGACTCATTAAATGAATCCACATTCGGCTATGTCACAGCCAAGGATGTGTGTATGTGTGCTTGCCTGCATGTGCAAATATGCATTCGTTTTATTTTCGTTAACTTCTCTTTCTTTTTGCTGGTATTTTAGTACTTTTTGCGGTGATCAACCACTCGTACAACTGGCAACCGGCAGCCAACAGCCACTGGCGTAAGCAGATCCGCTTACGAGGACCAGTTGCCACGACTGCAACTCTTATGACTTCATAATCTTAATTAACGTTTTACGTTCTTAAAGATTTTTCGTACGTTCGTTCGCCTCTGTTGTGTACGCCGCCGTACGTCACCATCTCCTTTGAGTCTGCCAGTGCTTAGCTTCTCACGGCGCGCACACGAGCATCGTGCTGTCCAGGTTGACTGGTTGTCTGCCTGAGTGGTTGGTTGGTTGGTTGGTTGGTAGTGATCGCGCATGCGCGCCGCCACGCCACGCCACATCACACCAGCACCATGATCTGCATGTGTGTGCACGGTTGTATATATTTTTGTGTGCTTGTTGGCGAGTGGTGATCGTGTTTTCGTATTACTTTTTTAATTTCCTACAAACTAAGCTTGTTGCGTTTTCATTTGCGCGAAATCGCCCTCGCCTCATCCTGTTGGATATTTTTTGCGTTTTGTTGTTGTTGTTTTTCATTGCTCGTTTTGTGATATGGGTTCCGCGCAATCGAGCTGCAACGCGCTAAGGTGGCTGCTGATACGACTGCTGCTGCTGCTGCTGCTGCCTACCCATTGGCATTGAAGATCCAATCAAGCGCAGCATTTGCGTTTCGAACTGTTTGCGGCTATTTAATGGGGTTGCTTGCCGTTTGCCTTGTTGGCTCATCCATGGCGGCGATGGTCGAAGATCGCATGCATGCGGCTATTATAGGCGCTGGTGTTGCAGTGTTTTTCAGGTAGACACTAGGTCCCTTGTCCGCCACCTTTAGTACACTTTTGGTTTTTGCTGGGTGTGTATTTTGTTGTTGCACTGCCATGGTTGTTTGGTATTGGAATTAATGATGATCGCATCTTGTTTGCTGGCCGCACATGCTCCGGGTGTAAATATATATGCACATATGTACGCCCATATGTCTGTAGATGTATTCACATATATATAGACATTTGTGCTGCCACATTGCATCCTTCATTTGGCTGCCCTATTCGTGGATGTGCCCTTGCTCAAGTTACTTGTACGCCTATATGCACATACACATGTACATTGTACATCGGCATGTATGTATGTATGTATTTCTTACTCTGCAATTATGTATAAAATTGATCGTCAGGAATTCAGTATGGCCGATTGAGTGGTTTGCTGGCTGCCTTTTAGCCTCACTTGCCCGCCTTATTGCTTGTTCGTCTATTTACTCATACACGCATATCCACATATGTACATGTAAACACCCATACATATGTACACACATAAGTTTGTATGATTTTTGCCTTTTTGCTGCCGCTTACCTTTATTGCTTGCATTGTTCTAAGTGTTTTGCTTTATGTTCTGTTTTTAATTTACTTTTAAATGCGTGGCTTCGCCGGTAGTCTTCATCCCTGAGGACCCAAAAGCCATGCAAAAAGCAATTGAAGTCGTGGCATTTTTACCTGGAACCTCGTTTGCTGTCTTAAGTCTTCAGTCTTCAGTTTTCTGTTGTACTTTTTCTATATGTAGATACGTGTACGGGCATTTTATTCACCTGAAATTCTAGTTCTGTTTTGTTTTTCGTCACTTTGTTGCTTTGTGCTGAAATTATCGGTTTGCATGTATGGTTTTCATATGAAGACATTTTTATTGTTGGCTGCATAGTTATTAGTTAGGGAATCTTAGTAAGAAGCTTTGATTCTTTAGAACCGCTCCTTATACGTTTGAACTTTTCTGCGTACAAATAACGTTGGCAAGAAATTCAATTTTATAAAAATGCAAGACTGGTATGCATAAAATACTCGAACATACACACTTACATGTCGGTATACAAATATGGTATTCGCATGCTTATACGTACATACAGACATTTAAATTAAACAAAAGATTTCTCAATCAGTGTTGATTTGCGGCAATTTGGATTTTATGCGATTTTAAAAATTGAGATCCTTGATAGTTAAGTGATCGAAACTGGAAAAAAACAAAGTATAAATCACTCTTTATTTTGGTGTATGCCGTGCATTAAAACATACTTATTTACACGTGCATGTGGAATGTGATATGCAAAAATATGTTAGAGATAATTTTATCAAAAAAAATGCACAATTTTATTTAATTAATAAAAAAAAAAATGTTTGTTTTCTTTCTATGTTTGTACAATATGTCAAGAATGAGTTTTTACATTAAAAATAATATCAGTTTTTCGATTTCAATAAAAAATAGCACTCTTTATTTCTCTTTGACTTCTCTTTTGTACTGCTTCATATTTATTCACAGTACTTAAAGGGAATTAATAAAAATAACTTCAAATTCTTTGAAAAAAAAAAACAACTAAAGCAACAAAAACAAAGAACACACTATTTCGACACTGTCAATAAACTGTTTTTAAAAACTTTAATACAGGCCTTATTTTATTAAGGGGTTACATACGTGCAGAATTTTCAAAAAATCGATTGTTTTCAATACTTCGAAAATTTAGTGTCTTAAGAATATACTGTGAAATTTTCGTGCTGAAATTCCCAATATTAGTCCATTAATAAGGTAAAGAGCAGTCCGTGTGCTACTGTACCTCAAACTTGAAACTCGTTTTTCGCGAAGCTACTTTTTCCGGCACGGTCTGCATGATAACTTATACAGTTTTTAATATTTTTTGATGCGGTTTTTTTAAAATATTCGAAAGTGTTTTCTCTATAGATTTGAATTTTTATATTTTTATTAAACAATTTTTATAAACTTAATTAAAGTGTGACTTAATTAAATATGACGTAAAATGCATTCTTTTTTTAAAATGCCCTACATTGCAAAATTTTTCGAAATTCAGAAAGCCGGCTTGACAACTGTAACTAAAACTTTATTTTAAAATTTATAAAATTTTTTTTTTTACTTTTTACAGATCCATCAACGTTTCAAGGAGAGATGATGCAGACTGAGTAGCAACTTTTTTTCATTGTATATATTTTGGGTCACGTGATTTTTTATATACTAATTTTTGTAAAGAAAAATTAAAAAACATTTTTTTATAAACTTTAAGTACTAATAAACAATGCATACATGTTTTTATATTTATTTCCATTGTTATCCCTTTTAAAAACAGTTTTTCTTTTACTGCATTTTTGGCGCTGCTGGACGTTTTAAGTGCGTAACTAAGTTCTAGCTGTTTTTTTGATGAAAATACAACTTTATCTTGAAAAAATGGTTACAAGTGAATTATTAAAAGTATCGCTGGTTACACCTTTTTCCCATCTTTCTGGTAGATCTCGTATACCGTCGCGGTAAAACTGTTCTTCTTTTGGAGCTATCCACGGAGCAAGCCATTTTGTTATGACTTCATATGAATGGAACTGCTGGTCCGCTAGACCATTTGCTATTGATCGGAACAGGTGATAATCGGACGGCACAATATCTGCAGAATATGTCGGGTGGGGTAGGATTCTCCATTTTAATGTTTCCAGGTAGGTTTTAATGGGTTTGGCAACGTGAGGCCGAGCGTTGTCATGCTGTAAAATCACTTTTTCATGCCTCTCCGCGAATTGCGGCCGCTTCTCGCGCAGTGCTCGGCTGAGTCGCATCAATTGAAGTCGATACCAATCCCCAGTGATGGTTTCGCTTGGTTTTAACAGTTCATAATAAATAACACCAACTTGGTCCCACCAAATACATAGCATAACCTTCGCAGCGGCAATATTCGGCCGAAGCGCCGACGTAGAAGCATGGCCAGGCAGCCCCCATGACTTTCTTTTCTGTGGATTGCTATAATGAATTCATTTTTTATCACCCGTCCCGATGCGATGAAGAAAACCCTTCCTTTTTTGCCGCTGGAGCAGTTGTTCACAGGCGATACAGCGAAAAAACGACGTTCAACATCCTTTGGTTTTAACTCATAAGGATTCCAAGTCCATGTCTGAATCATTCCCAAAGCATGCATTCGCTTGGAAATGGATTGGCGGGTAACTCCTAATACTGAAGCAACGCTATCAACTACAATCACCTCAAAAATAGTATATGACTGCCTAAACCTTCTTAATATGGCAGCGAGCTTCAACACAATATTATTGGGTTGGATTCCAGGACATGAAGGACATGAGGGAAATGAAATAGCCGTCTAACTAGCAAAAAAAGAGGCAAACATGCACCTAATTGGTCCTAAACCTTTCTGTGGTTTTATAAAGGTCCACATTAACGAAATTCTCTGATAAGCTACTTGTACTTGGCAGAGTGGACTTAAAACTTTTATCTGGTTACCTCACAGGCCACTGTAGCCTGAGATATCACTTAAACAAAATTGGCCTCTCTGAGACCAACACCTGCCGATTCTGTGGAATGTACATTGAAGATTCAGAACACATTCTTTGTAAATGTCTTGCACTAGGCAAAAAACGGATACAGCATCTTGGTGGTATTGCTCTACCTCCATATAAACTATGGAATAATAAACCCCAGAATGTGATAAAATTAAAAAAAAAACCTCAAAATATAGGTTACCTCAGCAGGCTTTGCACAATAGATCTACTTTGGTTACAGTGCGCAGTAGCCTAATCATAATAATAATAATAATACTGTAGTTTTTCTATTACAATTTTATTCAACTTCGCGAACACAAATACGCAAATATCGAGTGCTTTTTAAGAGCCTGAGAGTTTTAAATGATAATACAAAACATAAATATTGTTGAAATAATTTTTTTTATTATAATCTGGTTGATAATTTCATGGCACTTATTTTGTGCATATGATATCCGATATTTATGCCCATCGCGGCTACGAGTTACATCGTCCATGCGATCAGCCTAATTTTCGACCAGTTTCCTAATAAATCTGAATAATAAATCTAAATTAACCTAATCAGCAAAAATGCACCACAAACGATGGCCATTTGGCTGCATTTTGGAACAAGCAGTATTTTATAGGCATGTAGGCCAAGATCCTTACGTAAAATTGTCCATGTATTCGAAGGACAAAGGCTAACAAGTTGAGAACGACACCGAATCGAATTTTTGTTTTGACAGATTTTTTTCAAAGTAAATCTCCACAATTTGGAAGCGTTGTTCTGGCGATAAACGATTCATGATGACTTGCCAACTCTTACTCAGCCGAAATGTCAACACGGTTTGCTCTTCTCAGCTCTCAAATCATAGCTACAAAAACCCTCTATATTTAAAGAATTCTGTTGCAACTTTAATTTTTACATTAATGTATACATTTTTGTATTAGAAATCATTGTACATACCTTAGGCCTAAAGAAGAAACAGTTGAGCACTCCTTTGTAATTGTCCAACCCTAGCTAAAAGCAGAGCAGGTTGTCTAGGTAAATAGTTTTTCAATTCGTTTACAGAGCTGTCTGGCGAGTGGATGGGACCAATCCTGCGTTTCATAAGACCCACAAAATGCTTCCACGAAGGAAACTAAATGAGGTTCCCGTACAGCACAGTGGTATCACAACGGACCTATAAAGTCTAAGTGAGTTGGTCGTACAGACCGATTACCTAACCTTAGGTTTAAAGATACATATCGATATCAAACAGTGATTTGTAATAATTTTATATAAAGGCTGTTGCTGCCGTATCAAATATATTTGCCCCTGAAAGATACATTTTTCAAAGGATTCCATTGTACAAGGAGGATTTATAATTCTCGTAAATGGCGTCGTACGTCAATTATATTTGACACTTGTAAACTAAACCGCTTCGGTATATAAACGGACAAGCAACATCATTTTTATTTTTTATTTACTAAAAAAGTTCTTCATAAACAAAATTGGATGATTAATTTAGTGCCAACGTGTATATACTCGTATATGTAGAGATAAGAAATTAAATATAAGAATCATCTTCCTTGTAAGGCTATGACAGTCCCACGGTAAATTTGAGCGTCGACACCTTCTCTTCTTCTGCATAATTGGCGCGTAAGCGCTTATACGGGATTTTGGCCGAGTTTAACAAAGCGCGCCAGTCGTTTCTTTCTCGTGCTAACCGGTGGCAGTGTGACACACCAAGTGAAGCCGAGTCCTTCTCCACCTGATCTTTCCAACGGAGGAGGAGAGGGGGCCCTCCTCTTCCTCTGCTACCACCAGCTAGTACCGCATCAAATACTTTCAGAGCCGGAGTGTTTGTATCCATTGGGACGAAATGACCCAGCCAACGTAGCCGCTGAATCTTTATTCGCTGCGCTATTTCTATGTCGTCGTAAAGCTCATACAGCTCATCGTTCCATCGCCTGCGACATTCACCGTTGCCAACGTGCAAAGATCCAAAAATCTTGCGCAGAATCTTTCTCTCAAACACTCCAAGCGTCGCTCATCGGTTCTCAGGTTCTAAATATAATGCGTGCATCTATTGATACACATACATACATATGGATGCACTAAATATACACAGAGCTGTTTTCTTTTCAAAAATAATCTACAAGAAAAATTTACAAATTTTTTGCCATATTTTTATTATTAAAATCATTTATCACTGCAAATACAGTTTTTAGTTCTGTAGCTATTGGCTAAGGCAGTGTGAGAATGTAATATAAACATGACTGCATTTGTTACAATTTACTACTGCTATCCATAATAATTGAGTACAACAATAACAATATTCACCATTATGCCTATTGGTAGTCGAAACGATGCTCCCTCCAAAAGTACTTTGTACCAAATGTTGCAAGCCACAATAACATTTCAAACACACATAGGCGCACACGTCCAAGGTTTGGCTTCCCCATAGTAGTTGTTTTGTTTTTTTCTATCTGTGTTTTTGGAGTTATTGGTAGTTACATATCTAATGTTATATTGTAACAATAAATCCACTTAACACTTAACGGCAATCTGGTGCAACTTTCGTAGGCCGCAGACTCATTTCATTGCTTCCGTGCAGAGCCAGCTGCTGCAGCTGCTTTCTTTGCCATAATCTACTGCCACTGGTTCAAGGTTCATGTTGCCTACTGCGCACTTCATTCATTCCTTGCTTACTTGCCACAAATTTTCCACCATGCTACATTTTGTAGGCCATGGCATTTACACAATGGATACTTCTATTGTTTCAACTATTGCTCTTGTTAATATGATGGTGTTGTTGGTGGTGGTAGTAGCTGTTGCTGTTCTTGTCTTTGTGAACACCTTGTATTGTTTTTTGCTTTCCTCTACTCTTAACTACTCATTGGCATTGTTTTGTGGTTTAGACAGTAAGTAGATAGCCAATGTGGCAGCAAAATGGCTTACATGGCGATAACAAGCGTTAACATGTGGCAACATATGTGTGCCCCACCCTCGCACTTCTTCTACCCAGTCTGGCAGGCCGGTAGCTGCATATCCTTTCGTTTGTCAGCGAGTGGAGTTCTATTGTCTTTTGTTATATTCGTGTTGCAGTTGTGCATCGTTTGTTGGAATTGGATTGGTTACTCTGACGTTTATCTCCGCTTTTGTGGTTTTACGAATTTTCTCATTTATTTCTATATTTTTTTTGCTGGCTCGGAAAATGATGTGAAAATTCCTGCTAACGAGGGGTTGAAATGGGTTGCACCAGTTTGTGGTTATGCGGCACAGTTGCGCGGATATTAAAAACGTGAGCCTGTCAAAGAAGAGATAAAGCGCAAATGTCGCGTTTTCAATTGTTTTTTTGTTTTGTGGATTTTACTCAGCCTTTTTTTGCATGTAGTACAATATTATGCAATGATGTGTTAACATTTTATTGTATTCGTTTATGTGCGGAATAATAATTTTCTAATAGAAAATGATAGATACAATTCGAAAATAATGAGTTTTAGCGTTTTTAGACACTAGAGTAGCAAACCAAAAAAAAAAAAAAAAACAGGGATACGCCTAATTTAAAAGTTTTGTTTTATTTAATACTTTTCCGTGCCGTCAAAGCTTTGTAAATTACATAATTTAATTTAAAAGTGCATATTTCCGCAAAATTGATATCAAATGGATACGGATCGATATTATTTAATCTCCTCTTTTAATTTCTCATGAATGTCTAAAAATTATGCAATATCCTTTATTAAAAAAAAATTCAACAATTTTTTATAGGGACCCTTAAAAATACTACACATTTCTAAGTAAAATAAAAATGTTTTATTCGTATTACCGATTATCAACGGTAGGGTCTGAGTTCAAAACTCTGGTCATGAAACGCCAAAATGATATAAAAAGTAGTTTCTAATAGCGGTCGCGAGCAATGGCAAACCCCCGAGGGAATTTCTGTCGTTTGAAGCCGTCATAAAACTTGAGGTCCCTCCATTTGTGGGGAAATTTAGACGCACACCTCAAATCGGACGAGGAGCAAATGACTTTTGCCAAACAACCAACAAAGGATGTAGGCGCAAATTATGTATATCTGCATCAAAAAGTTCACGGAACAATTGGCAGGTTACGCTTTAAGTTAACTGATTTGAGCTTGAGTTTTTTTTTTTTTAGTTTACCACATCTGTGATTAACATTTCTACCAAAATTCTATCGCCATTGCGTGACATTTCTAAAATTTACGCCGCCTTGAGTAAATCTACCTCTGCACGTGTTTTCGCTTTTTATAGTTTTAAAAATGGACTTGAATTTGCAACAACGAGTTCCCATTAAATTTTGCTTTAAAAATGGTTTCAATGGTGTGAAAACCTTGGAAATGTTGGGGAACTGTTTTCGTAATGATAATCTAAAGAAAACAGCCGTTTACGAGTGGCATGGACGCATTAGAAGAGATCGTGAGTCCATCAAGTATGACGAAGTGGAAAGTCGTCGATACCAAAAACTGAAAACATCAGCAAAATGAAAGACAAGTTGATCAATAACCGCAAATTGACCAACAGAGAGCTACAGAGGATTTGAACATTGCTTATGGATCCATTCAGTACATTGCACAGTGGTTCCGCCATAGGACATTGGATGAAAATAGTCATGTTAAAATTATGCAACAATATTTAGCTAAATGTTAGTTCATTAGTCATAGTAACTTAGAGTATAAAAGAAATTTCAACTGCACAAACACTTCACTTATAATTATGCCTCCAAAGTAAGAGAATTTGAAAAGTGATAGTTAGCGTGGTCTCCGCTCCGTACTTACGCAGTTCCGGGAAGTGTTATTTTTCTAAGAATTACTGTGTTTATGACCTGTTGTACAATGGAAATTCAAGTTGAAGGTTTGTAAAACATGTTGCACGTTTTCTTTTCTTTTTTAATTATTATTTGATGGGTTTTCAGACCGTACGAAATACGTACTTTAAAATTTCCCATTTTTTTTTTTTTATAAGAAGTTTGTAAAGTTTTAACTAAGTTCGCACGAATTCGCACATATGAAACATACATTGAAATATTCTTACATATGTCCTCTTTAAGGAAAAATAGTTTCCAGCTGCGATGACCTGCGACTGCGCTCGATATGGGGTCTAATATGTACCTATGTGACTCATCTACGAGTAAATGTTAGATTTGTGGTGCGACACCTAAAGAAATGAATGACGTAGAAAAGTGTAGAAACAAACAAGTAAACTCCAGTAGATTTGAATTTGGTTTATTACCCCTGCATTCTTGGATTAGATTTTTTGAATACTTTATTCATGTTTCTTATAGAATCGAATTTAAAAGGTGGCAAGCACGT
>JAYXIM010012259.1:0-28824 GCA_037575425.1 Anastrepha fraterculus | reverse complement strand
CATAGCAACTTTTTCCTTTCCTGGAACTTATACATAGGATTACCCTTATCATATATGTAATTCTTTATTTACTTGCACTAGCGATACGAGATACTCGTCGTTCAGTGCCATTTCCGTGTTTAATATGTTTGTAAAGAAATTTGCGAAAATAAATGCATATGGATCTGCTTCTATCGACACAATTGATATTATTGTATACACACTTTTTCACACATCCGCGTTATCAGTTACACTTTTTCATTGTTTAATAAACCAAAGCCAAAAACCAACAAATGCAAATAGTTCATTTATCTATAATTAACATTATTCAACATTTTTTTAAGTTTTAAGTTTTTAAGTTATTTTAACAAAAATTGAAAATTTCCTAAGTTTATTTTGTAAATGGTTTCGAAATCTATTGTTTGGCAACACTGTGTGGTGAGAGAGCAATCAGCTGATACGGACCTACGGGTATTTTCCAAAATCCAGCGATAAAATCTACGATACTTAAATGGGGCTCTCATTACTTTGATCGTAACAGCTGATAGGGGACTGCATTTACGTCGGTGACTGTTTGCAGCATAAGTGTCTTATCCGTCATTTCCGCATCTTGATTTCATTGCTTGCACATACTTGATTGGCTCGATCCCAGACCACCATATTTTTTTAGGATCTGCCGTAAGCATTTGTTTATAAAGAGTTGGATCTTATGATCAATAGATTTTGAGCATTTCCAGGTTTCCGAACCGTACAGTTGAATATTTGTAGCTTAGTTCAGTTATTGATATTTAATTAAAGAAGTCAAACTAGTTCGTCATTGACATCCACATATCCAAATTATTCTATTACAAAAATTACTGAAGTTTGGTTCAAAGTTATAAAAATTATGGGCAAAACAAACAAAACTTGTCCAGAAAGGCAAATAGAAAATATTGAAACTATTGCAGCAGGGCTGTATTGTCAGAGCCGATTAAATATTGCTTCCCTCTGAACTCTACGGAAGACTAAATTAAGATGATAAGGTGTGTATGACCTTCTATCATAAAAAAAGTATAAAGAATTAAGTTTAGCTTTGACAGATATTTGAAATAAAAGTCTACTTTAACATTCAATCGGAAAAATGTCTTAAGAACGCACTTAACACCGTTATAATAATGAAGTTCATCATAGACTGGACTGATGGAAACAGCACCTCAAAGAACATAAACATTTCTATGCGGTTTTTGGGTAATGAACTTTAACATAAAATCAAGATAAATGTAAATATAAAATGTATTTTAACTAATGTAGCTTATTTCAAAATTTATAATATTTATTCTGATGAACCAGAAATGCAGTTAACAAAATCACTTCAGTTGAATAAAAAAGCGGTTCGTCGAGAAATGCTCGCAGCTAACGAATATATAAAATATGAATTCGAAATTTAACTAGCATTGAGTTTCTTCCTAAACTGTTCCTAAAGTGAATATCTTAAATTTTATTTATACAATTTTTTTTTTTATGAATTTGTATTAATTTTTTTAGTGTATATTATATTATTATTATTATATATTATATATATTAATTTTTATAGTGTAGGTTTGAATCAAATTTTTGAAAGTGTAACCAACTACTGCGGCTGAATGAAGTTTTCTTGAATTCTAAGAAACTAAATAAATTCTGTATACTCTTTATATATGAAATAGAGAAAGAATTAGAAAACCATGCACTAGATGCAGTGCTCCACATAAACAGAGAAAACTAAGTAGATGCACCCGACAAAGACTCCGATGCTGAGAAATTTCTTAGTTATCGAGAACGAATGCATCTAGAGGGTGGATCAATTCAATACCTAGGCATACTCATCAACAGCAATGCCAATACATCTGTGGCCAGAAGTGAATAAACTATGTGAACAAAGCATTCTACCTACATATGAAACTCTATAAGTCGCGGCAGTTAATAAGAGGGAAGATGCTTTGTTAAGTGGGGTTGCGAAGTGTGAACTTTTAAAGCATCAGACATGATACAAATTTTATGTTAACTTTCGAAATGAAAATACTCAGAAAAATATATGGTCCACTCTGCATCGCGTGTATCGAATAAGATATAACGAAGAGTCAACGAATAAGATGGCTGGATCATATTAGCAGAAGGCCAAAAAATAGAGCTACTAGCATAGCGTAACACAGAACACCGATTGTAAAAAGAAGCTGAGGAGGCCGCAGAAAAGATGGCTGGATTCTGTCTTAAATTATCTAAGGACAATGAGTGTTGCCAATTGGAAGGAGCTGATTAATGAACGAGTTAAATGGAGGTATGTAGCTGCGGAAGCTATATGCTGCCAAAGACTGTGAAGCTAATGATGATGATATGGAATAGAGTATTTTCAAACGTTGGAATGGCATGGACTGGAATGGAATGGGTATTGTAGAATCGTTGGTTAGTATGAACTGAAAGGGTATTTTGCTGATGCATGACAGCACAACTTATATTTCTTAGGACATGGCTGTGTTAAAAATACATATCTCTTGCTGCCATAGAGAAAGATAGAACACAAACTGGGTTAGCTGAAAAATGAGCTAGTGGGATTCAGCAAGTATTTTCCCTACTGGGTATATATGGACATTAGGATGCATCACTCTTCATACAAAAAAAATCTATGCTGATTTTTCAGCGGAATTATTTCTTAAGGTTCCGGCCAGAATATTTCGAAAACTCTTTCAATTTACATGAGCTGAAACGACAAGAAATTAACTCCAAAAATCGAGTATTTTTCTAAATAAAATAAGTTTTGCATACTAGTTTTGTCCAAAACATCCCCTCAGATGATAACAGCTTTTAAGCTTAAAAGGTCTTCATAACAATGCCTAAAACTTTTGTATGAAACCATACTTATGTACATATATAATTTCCTTTAACCCCGGTTAGAGGGTAGGGCTCGAAATATATAGTAGAAATATAAAAGTAAATAAATAAATGCCTTTCCAATGGGGCTTCAGTAGTTAAAATCGGTCAAGATTCGGTTGAAGTATTCAAGATTTTCTTTAACTATCTTCCCAAGAGAGTTAAAAATAGCATCAAGGAGCGCGTTATTTTGATTTCGTTGTTAACTTTTAAACATTTGTATGTATGTATGTATAATTGGCGCGTACACCCTTTTTGGGTGTTTGACCGAGCTTCTCCTCCTAATTGTGGCGTGCGTCTTGATGTTGTTCCACAAATGGAGGGACTTACAGTTTTAAGCCGACGCCGAACGGCAGATATTTTTGTGAGGAGCTTTTTCATGGCAGAAATCCACTCGGAGGTTTGCCATTGCCTGCCGAGAGGCGACCGCTATTAGAAAAATGTTTTTTTGTTCTTAATTTTGGTGTTTCAGCGAGATTCGAACTTACGTTCTCTCTGTGAATTCCGAATGGTAGTCGCACACCAACCCATTCGGCTACGGCGGCCGCCGTACGGAGCCGTTTTAAGTCTAAGCGCTTGTTTCATCTTCTCCCTTCGGGAACAAATATTCTTTTTAATTAATTCTATTTATAAAAAATCGATTTCTGTAGATATTTTCAAATTGGTCAGGCTCACGTTAATCGTAATAGTTTTCCGAAATATTTTTCAAATATATTAAATTTTATGTCGTTCCGGTGAAAACCCCGTAACTTTTTTTGGTCAGGCACCCTAATGTGCTTATACATACATAGTTGAATCATATTTGTATAGAATACATTTATAATATTAGATTTCTTTATGAAAACGTCGCCCACCATTGGCTGCATACATACACACATATGGCGCCGACACGTGGAAATAAAAAATGTGTTTACTAATGTCACATATATACATACATACATATTTACTGTACACGACATCCCACAATTGCACAACCGTTCCCACTGTTATGAGATTTTCAGCACTTGGGAACATCTGCCGCCAGTCATGAACGCCGGATGCTTCAGCCCCGTCATTACGCGTACCAACAAGCAATTCCTTGTTACACCACCGCTGAGCGCTAACACCAACCAACCAGCTAACGACGATAAAGTTTCAATTTTGATTTTCACACAGAATTTTCCTTTTTCCCTCCTCATCGCATGCTGTTTCAATAAATGTGAATTTTGCTGTTTCATCAAACAACAACATTCGCAGCCATTGCCACCGCTACTGTCATCGTCACAACCTCACAGTAATACAAGAATAGGAGACTGCTGATAATCTCATGGATTCGATTGGTTTAGGATATGTTGGCATTGGGAGAAATTTATTACAGGCGGATTTGCACATTTCTCACACCGTTACTGTGATCAACCTTCTTTGGGTCTCTACTTACTCGCACATACTTGCGTGACTGAGATTTCTATGGGCATGACTATTCTTTTATTCCTTCCAGAAATGAAATTTTCAATTTAGATGCATTCATATTTGTCTACTTGTTTGTTTGTATTTGTAGTGGCTTTAATGTGTTTCCGAATATTTGGATTTTGTTGGCATTACATGTAGTAATTTGTTACTCTTTGTTGTTGTTTATCTATCATACAAAGTATTACATTTACGGATCATTTATTACACTACTGTAGGACGCTAACGACCACGGGGCAAATTGAGAATGGGCGTATCTGGCTATGTAATGAAATATGATATAATTCGTTGGATGCTTTTGTTCGGAATTTCGCGAGTAATCCAATAATAGTAAACAATAACACTTTATTATGGAAAGATTCTGTGTTCATACAGACATATAATATATATTTGTATATTTTATAGCTAATAGTGATTTACTCGCATGATGTCAGCAAAGTACCAGCAAAGTGCCTACGTACAGTTGATCATATCAGGGGGTTGACGAAATATAATACTTGTTCTGATGTACTAATATTAAGAAAATAAACTTGTTTTCGTTTGGAAATATTTTCGTTAAAGCCTGTGTAAAATTTCTTGGCAATATCCCGATTGATTTCAGAGTTACGATTGTGTTTTGTGGTCAACTAAAAGTGATCTCTGCGAATTTTACAATGTCCTATTCGGCCGCTGTCGACCAATGAGTTGGTGCGTGACTACCATTCGCAAGTGCAAAGGCTCGTATCTCCGTGCATGAAACACAAAATGATAAAAGTAAAAAGTTTCCAAAAGTATTTTCTAATAGCGGTCGTTCCTCGGTTGACAATGGCTAACCTCCGAGTGCATTTCTACCATGAAACACTCCTCATAAAAAACCATCTGCTGTTCGGAGGCAACATAAAATTGTGGGTCTTTCCATTTGCGGGACATCAAAAAGACGCGCAACACAAATAGGGAGAAGAGGTCGGCCAAACACCCATTAAAGGGTGTAAGAATTATTACATTTATATGGTTATATTTATAATAAATTCTATTGTTCTTAGATGTTGCATACAATTTTTTGTTTTTTAATAATTAAATTTATGTTGAAAATTGAAGACGTTAGAGAAGAGTTTAAGTGACCAAGCTTTGTGAAAGATGACGATTGTAAAAATAAGTAACAAAATCAAGAAGGCAGAAAAATTGTTGAAGAAATATTGCATTCAATCAGCCTAAGAACACCAACACTGAACTACACCGCAAGGAAACGTTGTAAGATGTGGGACTCAAGTGTCGTCACTTGCCTTGTTAATATTGAGCGACTGTTTGAGCCTTAAATGGCTCACCTCTCATTTGGATGCAAAACACTCAGTTTCTTTCAAAAACGACGTAATGTTACACTGCAAAGAGATGGTTTCTGACTTCGAGGCGGTCATGACGCGCATCATAACTGGAGACGATACTCAGAGTATTTCGCTCTTATTATCCATTTTATGTTGAATTTCTCAGATTTAATTATCTTAATTTTACCCCTTGTAATTCAAGAGGACTTGAATAGATTAATCGGGTTCCTAGATGTTTTGATCTAGATTTTGCGATGCCAAAGGCTCTGTTTAAGTCACTTATTGAGTCTTATTATTTGTTAAATATATATTAATATATATTTAATTTAAGTTCTACCCTACTTAATCCAGTCAGTAAGATTGTTACGATTGACTTCAATTAAGAAATATCATGCTAAAGGTAAAAAAATTATTGAAAATATCGCGCCAAAGTCGATCAAAAACTAAAGCCTTGTAGGAATTCCTTCCAATCGGCCAAGCTACTAGCAAGGAGTATTATTTGGGGATTATGAGCCGTAGCCGAATGGGTTGGTGCGTGACTATCATTCGGAATTCGGAGTATGTTGGTTCAAATTTCCGTGAAACACCAATATGAAGAAAACGTTTTTCTAAAGCGGTCGCCCATGAAATATATACATACATACATATATAATTCGCCACTTCACTCCTTGTAAAATAACTCAAAAAGATGCCGCTTTAGATATTGGTTTGTCACAAGAAGAGATATCCAATGCTAATTTCTGAGTTACCTGGACGCTGATATGGAAAACGAATTTAAAACTATTTCGAGTATCGGAAAAACATTGTTGAAAAAAAAATACTCTGAAGTAGAATAGAATAAGTAAGGATTGAAATTTTATAAAATAGTAACTTTTTAAAGCAATACCATATATTGACGTTGAGCACAACTTTCCGCTCCGTTAATGCTGAGAACAGCGTATGCAAGAACTTCGCCACGAAACGAAATCGTAGAAAATGCGATAAGTGTGTATTGACAGATTTGCTCTTTCTCTAGCAGAAAGAGACAGAGTGATGGTTTTAACAGTACACGTGCTCAATATCTTACGAGTTACTATTTTAATAGGCATGCGACCATGCCTATTGCTTACTACATGCGAAATAATGCGGCAATCAAGCCTGGCGTATGTATATAAGTCGGATAGTACTGATCACCTAGACCCAGCTCATGGTACTCCTATGTCACAGGACAGTGTACTGGCGTACTGGCTGATAGAGAAAAATTGGCGTGGTAGCAGTATTGGAATTTGTAGTGACAGGCAAGCTGCACTGAAAGCCCTTGCTGTAAGGATGTAAGACAAAACTGAACAGTGTTGCAAAACACAACAAAGTTAGTCTTATTTGGGTGTCTGGACATTGTGGCATTACAGGGAACGAGTTAGCTGATAAATTGGCTAATGAAGGCTCCTCAAGTATACCACTAGGCCCTGAACCCTTTCTAGGTGTCAATTCCGCATCGATTCAACTATGGATTGACGACTTCATGAGGTCTACCCACAGAGGTCTGAGTTGAACTCGTGCAGAGTAGAACTCGTGAAAGAACCAAACAGGAAAATAGCGACCTTTCTCTTAAAACTCAGTAGAAAGGACCTGAGAGTATTGGTGAGTGTAGTCACCGGGTACAACGTCTCTGGTCAGCTTATGGCTGCCATAGCCTGATATGCCTATCCTGTCTTGAGAATGACGACACTGCAGAGCATTTTCTCTATAGCTGTCAGGCGTTTTCCAGAATCAGACTTAGGATATTAGGCTGCGATATACTGAGTATGGATAAAGTTCATACTCTTCTTCTTCCGGATCTCTTAAGATTCATCATTGAATCCAAGAGATTTTTGGAAGAGTGACCTCAAACTTATTTATGCGTCTTATCACCCACTCTTTATCTTTGCTATCTCTTTTCTTTCTACTGAAATGTTATCCCGGTGTAGTATGATACAATGGTCTCCAGACTGAGTGCTTGGACTTGCCCAACCCCCCACAAATCTATTATAATCTATGAGTAGGGTAAAGCTCCAAGCAGCTCACATAACCTAGGGATGGATAGCAGTCAAAGCTAATTTCTTACGCTTAGTGATCAGAGCCAAAATATGGAGCGGTCGAATCGTCAGAAAATTTAAAATTATATATAAAATTTCAGTTGAGATTCTTGAAGAATCTAGCAAGAACTATATAATTTTTGAAATCATGTTTATAAATACATTTCACTGTGCTCTACTATGTATTGTTGGAACAACACACACGCCGTAACTCAGTAAGTTCTAGACTGAACTGAATGGAAAAAGTTCGAGTTCGATTGCAGAAAACTTATTATGAAAGGAAAAGCTTTATCCAATAGCGATCGACCCTAGGCAGATAATGGCAAGCCCGGAAGAGCCTGTATAAGAACCAGTTTTTATTGGTAGTGGCATGAAATGATAATGAGAAATTTTGCTGACAGTTCTGCTGACAGGTGGCAACTTGGGTACGGATAAAGAGTATGTATGTAGGTGAAACAGAGAGGCAGGGGACTTCTCATAGTGAATCGGAAACGAAGACGGCTAAGATATCTGCTGGCCAACAACGTCATAGTGACAGTTTTTTGGGATGTGCGCGGTGCTAGATATTCGCCTTAACGCCAATTTGAAGCAAAACCGACCTAATTCGGCAAGGAAGAAATTACTCTACTGACATTATAATGTTGAGCCATATACGTCTGCAGTCGCAACAGCAAAATTGCTTGAATTAGTTTACTAAATTCTGCTTGTTCACTTGTGCATATTCACCAGACACCTTGCGACTACTTTCTATTTCCAATATCACGAAATGGTTCGGCAGTAAGGGATTTGTGTCAGTTAAAGAGGCCAATGACCTTTATTTGAGGCCTATTTTGAGTGCTTCGAGAAATCGAGAAATCGCATTGCTGGAGAATATCAAAAAATTGGAGAAATGATGAATGAAGTGAATCCAGATAAAAGGGTCCATGTAAAAAAAAAAAAAATTATCGAATTGTTTTCATTTATTAACTCAGTCGGATGAATTACTATGGGAATGATATTATATTCTAGATTATACTCGATGTAGAGCACTAAAAGGGCACAGAGATGTTGGGTTTACACTAACCATTTTATCCAGCTCAAGCATAAAAAATGTACTTAAAACGTTATTCATTTATGTAGATTTAACTGGATCTTTGGGAGCACTATTACAATATAAAGTGCTATATTGTATACTAAAATACAAAATTATGATAAACAGCAAGAAGAAGCATTTCCGTTATAAAAAAAACATTCCATCTCCTCATTCCAACCATTGTCTGATGAACGCATTAACGCATCCATTCAGTTTATGACCTCCATAAAGCGCTTAACTTTATGACAGCGTAATTATCATTTCAATATGACAATTAAGAAGAAGAAGATTCAGAACGCCGGGTGGTGAACTAAAACATTTAGTTATAAACAAAGTATAAAAGTATATAAAAAGGAAATATAGAGTTAAAAAAAACATGAAGTGACTATAAATGGCAATGGCTGTTGATGGAAACGACTAAACGTACAAACAATATGCAGGCTCGATGTATAAGTATGTATATACGAGGAAAACTTTTCAGCCATAATTACAAGTATTAATGGACTTTCAAAAGCCATAAAAATTTAATCTTCCATACCTGCATGAGAATTGAGAACAAAAAAAACCTGAAATTCTACATAACCCGCATATAGTGAATGACAAAATGAAGATACAGCTATTCGTAGTGAATGAATGTTGGTTAGTTGTTGGAAGTCCAATAAATCGAAATGGTATACCTATATACATATATATGTTAGTGATGATTATAATCACTCGAAATTATGAGAATTTATAATCTTATTCGTTGTTAGGGCTCGGCATAAATAACTTCATATGATTTCTTGTTCCTTATATGCACATACATACATGCATATGTAACATATAAGTATATACTTAAGTATATCTGAATCACGCAGCGACTGAGGCAAATTCATACTGGCCTTTAACGTAGCCACAAAATAGTTAGAAACTTTGAACTGAAACTGGCAAAATCAAGATGCGTCTACATTAGGTAGGCTGGCTTGTAAGTATAGGAAACAAATTTGGAAATGCTCAACTACTCGTATGGAAAACATCTGATGTCTGATGGAACTAAGGTTGAGGTATTATTTATAAAATATTATGCCTGAGACTATTCGCATACTATAAAAATCCTATAAAAATAATAGAATATTACAATATAAGTATAAGATGGATACTATTTTTGACTGCTTTGGTTTAGAAATATGTTTGAAGACAGTTGCCACCTTTTCAAGTTATCTTAAAAAGAATAGAATATATCACAATATGGGTATTAAAAGAATGGGTATTCAGAAATGTTTTTTTAAAGAAGGTTGCCACCTTTTTCAAGTTAATTAAAAGGTTATAGAGGATGGTTCCATATGTAGAAGTCCACGCAAGTGGGAAAAGTTACTGATCGCCATTCACTTGGGAGTGGCTAGGACGATTCTTCTGCATATGGCTCAAGCAACTCACAACTTCCGGGATTAGCCCAAGTATCCTCTGGGTAGCATCCGAATACCATTTCCAGGATAGCTGGTTGTGCGCTGGGTTTGGGACCAGCCACTTAAAAATCACCCCCAATGAAAACATGCACAAAGCCTCGGATAAGCACTTCCAACACTGATGACGACCCCTGCAAACGAACCCAGGACTACGATTTGAGGGTATCCACCTGGAAGGTCCGGTCACTTAATGGGGAAGGTGTCTCTGCCCGGCTGCCTGATGTCGCCGTGAGAGTAAAGACAGACATCACTGCCAATCAAGAGATGCGACGGACGGGGCAAGGCAAGAAAACCATAGGACCTTGCGACGTCTACTAGAGCTGCCACGTAAAGGAGCGCAAATTCGGTGTCGGCCAAGTACTGTTGTTCACTTCGGTGGACTAGCGTTTCGCAATAATCCGCATCAAAGCGCGATTTTTTAACATCTCGCTCATTTGCGCCCACGTCCCGACTGAAGAGAAGGACTATACAAAAAAAAGTTTAGTAGAGACAGAAAATAGAATGTAACAGTGCAATAAATATTTTCGCGCTGAGTCTGAATTTTTGAGACGATCTCCAAAAATGATTAAAAAAGACAAAGAAAATAGAGTATCTCAAAAAGTCGAGTAAATAGACAGATTTTTACTTGGGCTTTTGAACTGGATTTCGTGTGCCGATTCGTTGAATATGTTGCAGAAAGCCTACGGCGAGCTATGCTAGTGCTTTATCAAAAACACGGGTCTACGAGTGGTATAAGGCTTCTTCAGAGTCGAGCATTTCAGAAGTCGTGGAAAATTTGTCTCGATCTGGTCGCCCATCAACGACTTCAACGGATGGAAACGTAGACAAAGTCAAGGAAATGGTGCTGAAAAAGCATCATTTAAGTTTCAGGGAGGTAGCTCGTGTCCTTAGCGTGACTCACGAATCAATTCTCAACATTTTAAACCATCAGTTGGGCATGAGACGCGTGGCTGCTCAACTCGTTCCAAGATAGTTGAATTTCTTTAACAAATTCATCGGAAGAAGGTGGCTGCAGACATGATTGAGCAAGTGAAATCGGATCCAACGTTTATCCAGCGCACCATAACAGGTGATGAGACGTGGGTATATGAGTTTGACATGCAAGCAAGTCAACAGGTGGCTCAATGGCGATACACACATGAGCCGAAACACAAAAAACCATATCAAAGTCGGTCAAAAGTTAAATTCATGCTACTCGTTTTCTTTGATTATCATGGTGTTGTGCGCCCGGAATCTCGGAACTCGTTCCAAATGGTTCTACGGTAAATAAAGAATATTATTTGGAAGTTATGAGACGTTTGAGAGAGAATCTGTGTAGGAAACAGCGCAATTTGTGGAAAGAAAACTCATGGATCTTGCTTCATGATAATGCACCGTCTCACAAGACTCATATTGTGAACAATTTTTCGACCAAAAACTCCACAAATATCATCGGACAACCGGATTTAGCCCCCTGTGACTTTTTTCTTTTACCAAAACTGAAATTGCCACTCCGCGGACGCCGCTTTGAGTCGATAGAGGCCATTAAGAAGAATTCGCTGAAGGAGCTGAAGAAGATCACTTCAAACGCGTTTAAAAGGTGCTTTGATGACTGAACTAATCGTTGGCATATGTGTATTGCTTCGAATGGAGCCTATTTTGAAGGCGACAAAATAAGTTTTGATGATTAAACAATTATTTTTCGTTTTATGGAACAATTTACGGTACTTTTTTGACAGAATGTAGAACATTTCTTTCGAAAAAGTAAGACTACTCTTGCAAACTCTAAAATTTTGTCCTGAGCTTTGTGAACTGCCATGACAAATGCAGACCTAGCGGAAAATGTACGTCACACTTCGCCCTGAAAAGCGAATTAAGTGAAGGGAGTAAATTTTTTTTCACGTTAGCAAATGGGTTTATTTACTGAAATCCCAGGCCCTGAAATTTTGGCTATGTGTGGCTAGATACTACCCGGTGGTAGACAATCAATTTTACATATTTCTCATTAAAACAATATTGTCTTAGTAGTATTCACATGCAAAAACAAAATTTATTAGAACATTTGCAATTCCAGCTGTAATTACCAAAAATACGAATACAAAACTAGTATTCGCACGCTCTTCTTCTACTTATTTATAATATGCGCCTCGCTACTAAATTTTCCACAACATGCCATAAACTTAATAAATGTGCTGAATTTCAATATTTATGACTTTATTTTCCCACAAAGCGGCACATCTATTCAATAAACATTTGCCTTTGACATTAACTAGCCGAAACAGGCAACGAACGAATGCTTCAATGAGCACCAACGCCTCTCACCAACTACCCAACGTGGCACTCTATCCAAGCCACTACCTATTCATCTACAAGGAACCAGCTCACCTCACTGCTGTGGCACCTTATTGTTGTTACTTTTGTTAGTGCTGTTATGTCGCCTGTAATACAGAGCATTTGTACATTCCATTGTATGGGCGCAAGGAGTACTACAGTGAGTCCCATGTAGTACTGCTAGTGAACCTTAACTTATTCCTCAACCAACCCACTTCGCTCCAATCGACTATTCAGCGGCCCAATTAAAAGCGTGGAATGACGGTGACATTTGTTAATGTTGCCTCGAAGCACGTGAATATAAATCAAGGAGATTAATCGAACATGGCTCAATTGCCATACCGACATGGCAGTGAAATGCTACAACGAAACCAACAAACAGCGTAATTCTTGTTGTTATTATTGGTGTTGCAATAGTTGGTAGAAAATTCGATCATGCTACATATGGGACTGCTTTGCTAAGTTGCTTATGGAGCTCACTAAAGTGACAGTTGGCATTAAATCGCAACTTCACGAGTTGCCAACTCACCAACGAAAGGCAAAAAAAATAGTAATAAATCAAGGGGGAAAAATATTTAGTTCGCTTGGTAGTCTGCTTGCTTCAGTCGTCGTGCGATTCCACCCATAGCTCTTGGGTGCTATTATTATGGTTGTTACAATTGTTTGACTTGTTGTTGCCACATTAACAGTGTTATGGTTGTTGCATTGCTCTTCGCCTTTTATTCCCCATTTTATTGTCAATTGATTTACTTACTCGGCAAAGTTTTAGTTGGATGGTGGAGTGGTGTGAGGTGTTGCTAAACTCGTAATGGACTGTCAAATACTTTTCGTTCTAGTTTTAAGAGGGGTGTGATTCTTATAGTTTGTGTGGCAACGCTAAGGGCGAAATTTGTGAAAATTATTTTTCTATGAAGTAAAGTGATAAAATTAAGAATTAAATTAGATGAGCAACTTTTAGTTAAAAAGCATATGGCAAGAAGAAGTTGAACAAAAATAAACTGAAAATATTTTATGAACTTCTCAAATTCAGCGTACATTGCCACCATTGAAATTTTTTGTTGTTGCATAGCACTAAATTTTCTAATGCTATATAAAGTTTGGCCTCATTCAAAATAGCGCAGGAGAGCTCGGGTTTTGAAAGCTTTCTTATTGGAAATGCAAAAATTTTCAGTTCCATACCTAAATATTTTATGAAGCAACGCCACCTGGCTCTAAATTCACTTGAAGAGAAGTAGTTCGGAAGTAGTGGGTTTCCTTGCAGTGAGATTAAATAGCAGCATATTCAAAGAGACTTATCATTTAGTTTTCAAATCCTGAATGCTTCGCTAAAACGCGTTGGAAAAAGTGTTAATTTAGAATGGCTAAAAATAATATTTTTCACGATACTCCTCATAAATTTGTTCTATGGTCAAAATAATTAACACTTATTTTTGAATTTTTTCTTTAGATTTTATATTTTACACAGTAAAACACAGTCAAATAGTAATGGAAATAGCTTTAGGTATCATTCTCCTTGGAAGTCAATACCCTGCTGCATTCGCATGAACCAATTTTCAAAGTACTTCTGCGACTCAGAAGTGGATACCTTCAAAACGAGCTGCTTAAATGTTTCAACAGTTTCTTCAGGCGTGGAAAAACGTGACCTTACATTTTATTTTTGATGTTCGGTAACAAAAAAACAAAAAGTAGCCAATAGGTGCCAAATCAGTGCTGTAAGAGAGTCGGTACTTTGAGTGCTTATAAACTCCTTTCTGTGAGCCAATGCGAAAGAGAGCTCGCATTGTCTTGGTGCTCGATTATTCGTATTCGGCGGTAAGTTTTCAGGTTTGAATTTTTTCAGCATTACTTTCCACCAATCGGCACGAGTCCGAATCATTTTTTGAGTAAATGTCAAATTATCCAATGAGAACAAATCTTCTTCACGAAGATGGAATGGTGAATTCATGCTAGTGTCACTAATGCCCAAGGATGCTTCTATCTCGCGATATATCACATGACGATCTGACGTTATCGTTGGCATGCTGATCCGGGCATAAAAACCGATTTCACAAAATTTATCCTGCAAGAATGGACGGCCACGTAGGAACTAATTGTGCCAGCATTTCACAGTGGCTAAGTGTGGTGCTTCAATGTCAAAAGTCGCAGTAACGAAGTAAATTGATCAATGTTATTTTGCCTCTTGACGATAATCCACATCAAATATCATCGCACGAATATTTTCCCGAGTAACCGTCTTTGGGGCGAGATTTCAATTTTTTCAACTCACTGAAAAAAGAACAATTAAAGCTTGTAAGTAAAAACGTTATAGGTAGTTTATGCTAAAAAATACCAAACTTTTCAATGAAAATATCTAATTACAGCTCATCATGCGTATTGTTGCAAAGGTGCCAAATATAAAAGGTAGCTCTCATATTTACCAGTTCATCAACTCTTTGAAAATTAGCATTGAATTCCCATGGAAAATTGCACTTTTCTGTAAATGTGGCATCAACTGTTTACAGAGCGACATAAATTAATATCCTCTTCTAATTCCTCCGTTGCCGGCATGAGTGTAATAAAATAAAATGGAAAATAAATAAATACAAAATAGGTGCCTCATTTTTTTGGCTGTTCAAAAAATTTAGGGGCAACAAAAAAAAAATTTTTGAAGTGAAACTTCTTTAGCGGCGGTCTGATATTTGAGCGAGAATGGAGAGTGAATTGGAAAAAATGTTACGTTTAGAGATTTCGTTACGCAAGAGAGAAAAAAAGATACAACGTAGAGAGAAGGAGAAAGAGAGCTATACAGAGCTAGACATAGGCTTCGTTGTAAGACAGAGTATACAGATATATAACATAGAGAGAAAGAGAAGGAGAGCTATACATCATATACATCAGTTTAGGCTATCAATCGGACGACGTAAATCAACAATCCCCCCTAACAACAACACAACGATTAACGCTAAACCATCGCATTTACCATTAGTTTGTGCTTGTGCGACGACCATTCACAAGTCTCAGGGAAGCACGTATTCTGAAGTTGTTTACGAATATGATAAAAAACATTCGCAATCATTAGTTTACGTTGCTTTATCACGAGTCACTTGTATTGACGACTTGTGGATTATAACGAACGGAAATGATTTTAGATTCTACCATGGTCGACGAGCATCAGTCAGTTTGTCTCATTTACAAGATGAATTCCGGATACTATCGTTAAATAGACTGGAAACTGTGGATAAACAAATAATCGATTTCGTGACTCAGAGAAGAGGGCTATCTGTATATACTCTTAATTGTCAGAGCCTACGAGCACATTCTGCAGATTTAACAGACTCTGTCATCCGCAAATCGAGTATAATACTTTTGTCCGAAACTTGGTTAAACGATAACGAGGATATTAGTATACCAAATTTCAATCGCGTCATCAAATATAAGCGACTAAATGTTAGAGTTGGCGGTGCGGTAATCTACCACAATCAAGATGATAGCGTAAATATCGTCACACCAAACATGGAAATGACTGCAAGGCAGTCTCAGTCATATTCATCAACAGTCACACCAGTTGGCGATGTTTGCATTGCAGAATGCTGAATGAAAAAGCTATTGTCATAGCCGCCATCTATATCTCACCGAACCAAAATCTTGATGACATAATATATTTCATTCACCGCCCACTACTGGTTTACAGCCACGCAGGTGCAAATGCACTTGGAAGAGGCGAAGACAAAATTCCATTGATTCTCGGGGGAGATTTCAACGTAAATTTCGGATCCAATGATTCTTTGCCGTTGATTCAATTTCTTCGAGAAACATTCGGCTTGCAGATAAACAATAACCCTAAAGAATCAACAACAAAATCCGGAACTACACTAGATGCAATCTTCACACGTTATCTAGAAAATATTGAATCACGTACATATATTTCATATTTCAGCTATCACAAACCAATTATATCAGTATTACCAATTGAACCACCAACAGATGATAGCATAATGCATATATAGTTAATAAAATCGAATTTTGGTTACACAAATTTTATACTGTTGTATTTCTTTTGAAATTATCCCTGTCTCCTTCTCTTCCTCTCTCGCTCTTTCTCTCTCTCTCTCTCTCTTATTCACACTCATTCACACACAGCAGTTTCAGTTCTCCCACGTGTACGATGCTGCACATGATTTTTTTTATCTTTTTTTGGACTGCTGCCACTTATACCCGTATCTTCTTGTCTTGTCTGCGTCCAGTCACCGGGCACACCAAGGCACCTTCTCCCTGAATGTAACCCTTTAGCGCGGAGAAGGTTGACATATTTCGGTCAGGTGCACCCAGCAGAAAGGCATATATGTATGTTCAGCCCAACCCAGCTATTTATTAAGTTTAATAAGGGAACTGGGTTTAGATGAGATACTGCGTTGAGTAGAGGACGCAAGCGACCATGAGGTTGAAATGCAAACCTCAAATACATCTATGTTTTCTATTCTATAAGTATACTCGTATCTATGTTATGTTCAATACATTTGTAAAAAAGAGTGTATGCCGTTGGCAATTAATGTATTTATGTATGTATTTCATACCTCACCCCCTACTCCCATGCAGTGCCATCACTGCTAATTAAGTTTAAATTTACTGTCAATTACTGATATCTCACAATTGTTCATTGTTCACAAACGCTTTCGATGAAAACAATTGCTGTATATGCATGCACATAAATACATAAATATACCTATATTTTTATTCACATATGTATGTATGTGTGTATGTATGTATGTACATATGTACTTGCGCTTGTATGTGGTGCTGTCAGTTGTGCTCTAATTACATTAGTTGCTTTCAATTAAATAATCATGAGTCTCATTAGAGGAAAAATTGAATTTCCGCTTGAACTTTCTTGTAAATGGCAACAAACACACACATACGCGCGCGCTCGCTTGTATAAAACACACAAATGACGGTTGAAAATTGACGAAAATGGTTTTTCGTGGTTCTCAAAAAGTAAGGGTATTGTTTTTTTGTTTGTTATTTTTTGTCTCTACTTGCAAAGCTAATTAATACAGTTATTACGACAATCAACCGGGGATGTACAAACACATGCAGGCACTCGTATAGGGAGTGTTCATAGTACTGCATATACCGTACATACCGTGAGCATTGTATGTGGCTGTGAAGTATGTATTTGTTTACTTTGCTGTTACTTTCCCATTGTTCTGCCGTTGATTTGCGTGTTTGCGCTGCCATGACGGAACTTAATAAAAAGAAAACTCCATTAATTTTCCAACACCCACATAACAATCATTAGGCTAGCTACTCATACTATCCTACTCTTTCTTACACTCAAACATACACATGAGTATACTTACGTAAATGCATGTGAGTAATTCTATTTCGACTGTTTTTCCATAATTATGAGCGCTTTTCTTTATTACTTTTTCAAATGTAATTTATTTCCCCATAATATAAAAATGGCTGGCGTACCCGTAAGAAGCAGAGTCCTTACATTTGTCTCTAGTGCTATGTATATAAGTATTTATGTGTACTAATACACATCTTTCTATAATATGTACGAGTATACTTGGAGTGCCCCGTTCGTTATTAGCCGTGTGGCTGGGATGGAGTTGCATAAGTGAATAATGATTTTCCGTTTTCCTTTGATTAAAACATGAAAATGTGGAAATCGCTTATTTGGCGGGTAAAGCGAATAAATCTACAATGGCAATACAAAATATTCAGAATTCGTTTTCGTTAATGAGTGACATAAATGTGCGAGTTAGAAGATCTCAATTCATTTTTATGTGTAAACAAATATAAATTATACATTTTTTTTTATTTTTTGTTCGCAAACAAGCGAAATTATCGCTAACCATCTACGCTATGAAGGCACTTGATGCTCCCACAAGCAACACTAGAACTATGGACGACTGCCGCAGTTCGCTCAAAGGATGACTGAGTAGTTCGGTTTTCATTTCGGGGTCAATTACACTAGTCTACAAGGAAAAGTATCCGAAATAATTTAAACTAATATCTGCTTCTCTGTCCATGCAAAATTCGGATTGATAACTAAAATTAATTTATTAGTTTGAGTTTTTACGATAATCGTATCTTTCGTGTTTAATGGAACTAGGCCGACAAAATTTAACCAACATTCAGACCCAGAAACCAGACTATATATTTCCGAAGGTTTATGATGCGCTGAATCCAAATATATAAAAAAGGCTTAGTATTTTCTTAAACGATAGGAAAATGTTAAAAACAAAAATTACTAATTCTCACGGCATAGATTTTAAATAAAAAAAACAATAATTGGCACGTACACTTCTGCTTGGCGTAGGCCGAGCTACTCTTCCTAATTGTGATGTGCGTCTTGAGGTTGGTCCACAAATGAAGATACCTACACTTTTAAGCCGACCCCGAACGGCAAGTGGGTTTTGTGAGGAGCTTTTTTATGCAGAAATACAGTTGGAGGCTTGTCATTGCCTGTTGAGAAGCGACTGCTATTAGAAAACACTTTTTTCTATTATTGTGTATCATATAAGTATATGACGTTCTGAAATATGCAGTCCATTTTTTTTTACGTATAAATAGGCTATAAAATTTACAACGTTTCACCGAAAGATAACACAGGCCGACAAAATTTAACCAACATTCAGGCCCAGAAACCAGACTATATATTTCCGAAGGTTTATGATGCACTGAATCCAAATCTGGCCTCAGAATTGCTCTATCAGCTCTGGTTTTCGAGATATCCTAACCTAAAAGTGCAAAAAACCCCATTTTTGCCCATATTTGAGGTTATGTAGCCTTGCAGATGTTTTCTTTCACCAAAATTAAAGGATGGCATCTTTAAATACAATCCTTCTTTTTTCAAATGGCGTTTTGTTTGCTCAAATATCATTTTTTTCGCAGAGATATCGCATAACCTCAAATATGGGCAAAAATGGTGTTTTTTGCACTTTTAGGTTAGGATATCTCGAAAACCAGAGCTGATAGAGCAATTCTGAGGCCAGATTTGGATTCAGTGCATCATAAACCTTCGGAAATATATAGTCTGGTTTCTGGGCCTGAATGTTGGTTAAATTTTGTCGGCCTGTGTTATCTTTCGGTGAAACGTTGTAAATTTTATAGCCTATTTATACGTAAAAAAAAATGGACTGCATATTTCAGAACGTCATATACTTATATGATACACAATAATAGAAAAAAGTGTTTTCTAATAGCAGTCGCTTCTCAACAGGCAATGACAAGCCTCCAACTGTATTTCTGCATAAAAAAGCTCCTCACAAAACCCACTTGCCGTTCGGGGTCGGCTTAAAAGTGTAGGTATCTTCATTTGTGGACCAACCTCAAGACGCACATCACAATTAGGAAGAGTAGCTCGGCCTACGCCAAGCAGAAGTGTACGTGCCAATTATTTATTTTTTTATTTAAAATCTATGCCGTGAGAATTAGTAATTTTTGTTTTTAACATTTTCCTATCGTTTAAGAAAATACTAAGCCTTTTTTATATTTAACTTTTTTAATATTTACGAATTTTTATTATTTTATTTATTTATATTCTTTGTATTTTGAGTCTTACTACAAAATCGAACAGTAGTAGCGAAAACTAAAACACCCTCCTTACAGGATTTCTAATAATGTCAAATAATTCAATAAAAGCACATGAAATATTTCATGATTTGTACTATGGTTTTCTTTTTAATTCGGTATTAATAAAACATAACAAAACTTATTCAACACTTTTAATATATATAAGTACAAGGAGTGTAACCAATTAAAAAGGCCAAACATTTGATTTGAAAAATTACTTTTATCCAATTCAAAGTAAAAATGTGTGAAAATAATATAAAATTAAGAATCAATTTACTTTTGCTCGATATGATCACCTTTTGACTTGACTATGGCCTTGAGATGGTCCAGAAACGAATCGCAAGCTGTCCGATTGCAGGAATTTTGGTGAATCGAGACTGGTAATCTTTTAGTTCGGACGTTGCTCTCCAAAATGACCCAAAGAAAATAATCCATCGGATTCGCGTCTGGTGAATTTGAGAGACATTGTGTGGACATTATGAAGTTCGGAACGTTGTTTGTTAGTCATTCTTAGTTTCCTCGAACTTTGTGATACGGTCCCGAATCCTGTTGAAACGCCCATGGTCTGCCACTGAAAAGTTTGTCTGCCCACGGCTTCAAAGCAACCTCCGGAATACTTTCCCGATATTATTTCGCATTTACCTTGACGCCAGAGTCGATGAAAACGATTGGAGAACGTCCATCTGCGGTTACAGCGGCGCAAACCATTATCTGCGGCAGGTGCTGCCTCCTGGTGGAAAATCTATGACTCAAATTCTCGTAAGAACGATCGGTCAAATAAACCCTTCAATTTGAAAATTTTTCTCGTTAGAAAACACAGTTTTGGAAATAGACCGTTTGCGGCCAAGCGAAGCAACTCCTTCGCTTTTTCAATTCTGACTTGTTGCTGGTGTGGTGTGACATCATGCGCCTTTTGGATCTTGTAAGGTTTGAGTCAAAGTCAAATCATTTGTCACTATGCGATGGATGCCACTGTCAGATATTTTTAGTTCTTTCGCCATTTGATTGGCACTTCGTCGGGGATTTCGCTCAATTCGCTTCTTCACTTTTGAACCATTTCACATAACGTTGCCGTCTTTTGATCACCACCTCCATGATGTTTCGCGATGCTACCAGTATCATTGTTACGAGTAATGGTGCGATAAACAAAAACTTGATTTACTTTAAGGTGCTCCAGTTCACGGACAATCGCTGGTTGTGATTTTCAACCAAATATAATGCAATCACACTATTAAGTTTGAAAGCCATTACTGATTTTTCTCGCGTTTACTCTCGGCAAAATGCTTCCGCGCGCTTGTAAACAATACTTTGGACTGCCATTTAGCCAACTAACAGACAGCTGATGTACGGGCATCACTGCGCGAGCGTTCTGAGGTTGGTTACACTACGAGTCCCGGACCCTGTGTATACAGGGGCACACAATTTATTCATACACTCACAGTATATAAACAGATACGCGATTTGCCAATTGTTTGTCACCTTCAATCGAGATATTACGCGCAACTGATATTGAATCGGCAATAAAAACTAAGTAAAACCAATTTTATTATTTCGATTTCAGCAATATTAGTAAAAACACAAACGATTTTTACTGTTACTTTTGCAGCATCATCATCAGCTACATCTGCCTGCTTTTCTTGGAACCCTTCAGCGTCAGTTGGGCGGCAATTCCTTAGGAATGTAACATTCTTGCAGTGACCCAAAAGAAACATATTGTCACAGCAAATATTTTACGCAAAGCTAAAAATAATTTTCTCCGCTATTGGGAAATTGATCCGTGTGGGGTTTCACAATAGGCCACCACTTGGACCTTCTATGTTGAGTAAAGTGTTGGGACTCTCGCGGAGATATTTCAGATTTGCGCATTTGAAAATTCCCGGAACTCTCCCGGAACATAGAGGGAGATTATGGCACTCTCGTCCACCATTGCGTTTGGAAGTAATTTTCCCACACGGGTCTCAGAAAGATGTGAAAGCAGTGTCTTTCAATCTGAGCTAATACCTGCAAAAGAAGCGGCCCTTGGGTTCTAACTTCCACTCACCTGAGAAAGTACAACCTATTCTAATAGTCGAACTATCATTAAATCTCCACAATGCAATAATACTTCCATCAAAGTATTAATTGAATGTGGAGCTATTCTATATGAGCTGACTAAGTGATGCACCACGAAGGCTGACTGGGTCATTGGACACAGGGACATCGCTGGAAATTGAATCGCAGATGACCTGGCTAAGGGAGGAACTTATCTTAAATCAGCCAACCTTGCCGAGCAAGTGGGCATCCAAGTTCTGAATCAGATAGGTTTACATCACGAATACCAACAATAGATGAACCGCATCACCCACTTGTGATGTAACTAGACATGTCTAGAGCGAATGAAAACAAAACTAAGTCCTTCACCAATCTCGACTGACCTTCCGTTAATATAGTATTTGGTATCATCACCGGGCACTGCCTTATGGGAACACATGGCGAGCGTTGCGATTTCCCTTTTATAATTTCTTTCACAGCTACAGGGCCAAGGAGGAAGTGCAGAGCAACGAAAACTTTCCCTGTCACCTTCCCGCTCTTGCCAGAACGTGACGTCGCTGTCTAAACTCTTCTCTTTTCTCTCTTTAAAACTTCTTTGCATGCCTTGCCAGACTTAGAATCCGCAGCCTTTCACAAGATAGTTCAGTCGAAAGACGAAGTGGGAATTATAAGGGAGCTTAAGCCCAAAAAAATATCTGCTGTCGGAGGAGGTCTAAAACTGTAGGTCCTTCAATTTGTAGAAAACGCATATCACCCACCTAAGTGTAAATCTCTGCATTATCAACGAGAGTGCCAGCCACCGAAACCTAAGCAGTGGTGTGGGTCTTGTGGTTGCCGAAGTAATGTATTCATCTCTATTAGCTAATAACATCGCCATTCCCAATGTCATACATAATTAATTCAATCTGTGCACTTACACGCTTATCAAACGCCAGGCGGGCACGCAGTCGCCACAATTACCACTCGTGCATCCCCTCTGCGCCACTACCATGCATTTCAGTGTCACATCGGACGACTGTATGTATGTACATGTGTATATTGTCATGATTTTTAATTAACTTAAAATTTACTGCGTACCATAAACCCAACGGCGAGAAGGTGGAGAAAGTGTACTAAAGTGGATGAGTTCGTTTGTTGAGTGGCGCATAATTTGATTAGCTTATTCTTATCGTACGAATCGCAGTCATGAACTCTCGCACCCATAACACATCCAAGCACACACATTCCCAGGCACACGCACAAGCGTGCGGTATGTTTACAATATAGAGCTGAAGGTGGGTGGATTAGTGCAGTGAGAGGTGCAGGGCAGTTGTTGCCAGATGATAGGGTGGGGCATGATTGTTTGAAAGGGGAGGTGAGAAGGGATAGTTGACGTTGCTCAACATTTTCACATAGTTTATTTAGCTGAAATTGCGGTGCGCTAAAGTATTTTTCGTGTCCGTGCGATGTAATACAGCTCAGTGGGTGCAATTGTATGTGTGTGTATGGGTGTATATGTATGTTTAGACCACCACTGATAATAAATGGCTGTGAAAACACCCACGCACTTTGTGAAAGTGGCTGCCGGCGAAGAATGGCTTGGGTTTTCTGCTGCTTTCCTTGCGCCCCTTTTCACTTTGTGTTGATGCCACCTTGCGATAAGTATGCTCCTTCCTGCTCGCTAGCCTACACACCCCACACACACCTCGGTCCATCTTTAATTTTCTAAGCGCCATATTGTTGCTTGTTTTGTACGCAGGATAATAAAACGATTTCCGTTGCATGCCATAAAATCTCCGGCATTTCAATTCCATTCTAATTCTATTCAATTTACGTAACAAACAGAGTCCCTGCCATTTTCCGTGAGCTTATATCAATTTGTTGTTGCGTTTTTTAAGCTAACAAATTTACTACGTAGCTTTTTTTTTCTCGGCACTTGTGGTAGCCAGAATTTTATTATTCCATCAACGTTTGCGTAATGGCAATAGGGGATGATGAAAAAAGGAAGAAATAAGCTCTCAGTAATAACTGTGGAGGACTTTGGAACTCGAGGTATTTATTTGTTAAGGAAGTGAGCTGCCATTGCGGCTACTCCCCGGTGTGTCATCAACAAATTGCCACGGCGCTGCACACGTTTGCGCAACCCCCAGCAAAGCCATTTGAGCGAACACACAACAAATGGTTGTTACAACAAAAATGACAGCAATAACAACACAAACGGCGTGTGTATGAGTAATGCTAATATTAACGTTGCGTAAATGCGTAGAATCACCACCATGACAGCAAGGATGTGCAAGGATAATGAAAATAATTTCATGAGTTGCCAACGCCTTGTTCACTCACCGGCGGTGGTGTGATAAGGGTGGTGGAAGTGCCGGTGGCCGTGAAAGGCAGATGCTGTTCCTTGCTTTTGCTTTTCATTTTTGCTGCTTGCTACAATGTTGTTGCTGCTGAATGATGATAATGTCGCGACTGCTGATGCGCCTGCTGGTGTTGATGGCATTCGCAATTCCACCGCACTTCTCTCTCTCTCTCTCTACATTCCGCCTGCCTCTACTTTATTATCACTTTCTTGGGTTGTGCTCTTTGCTTGCTTGCGGTTGCCATTCCCGTAAAGCTGCTTGTGTGTGTGTGTGTGTGTGTGTGTTGGTGGTGGTGGTTCTATCATCGTAGCTACCATATTTACCTTTTAATCCTTGTTAAGTGTTTCATTTTGAGCTCTGTGTACTTAGAACAGCGTGGCTGAGTATCTGAATCACCGTTAACCTGATTGTTGGTGGTTGAAGGTACTCGAAATTTTAATTGAATTAAGTGACTGGTTAATTGAAAGACATGCGCGTGAATATATTTTGTGCTGATCCTGCTGTTTTGATTAAGCTGATTGTGGTTGCTGTTGTGGTTATTTGTTTTTGTTCATATTGCGATGGATGCTGTTGTTCTTCTGCAGTCTTTCCTTCGGGCGAAAATGCCATTTATCAATTAGTAATTTCCGCTTCGCATTTATGTCAAAGATAAAATTGGCTTAGAGCTATGCATGGGAAAATTTTACTTGATAGTCATCTGGGTGTAAAACCACACGAAAGGTGGTTCCTTAATCTATACCTATGTATGTGTGTATGTACATTTATTTAAAAGTATAGATACATTTTTCAAAGTGTTTTCAACTTAAGCTACTGAGCAGATTTTAATATAATATTTATTTAACGCTATGTAACAGTGAAAATATGCTTTATTGGGGACTTGCCTGCGGCCAAAATAATAGGAGCGCCATGAATTACCAAATTTAATATATTTTTTTATGTTTTTCTTTAACAACAAAAATCATATAACTTGAAGCCTTAAACTTCGTATACAAATTTGAAAGATTTCGAAAAGAAATACTACAGAACTTCCAACTTTTTATTCAGAATTCACTTTGATTTTTGCCAATTTTTTTTTGCATACGATGTTCAAATTTTTCTTCCATATAAAACGCATGCTCGGAAGTGTTTTATATGGAAGAAAATGCAGTAAAATGCACGATACCTCAGCGAAAAAAACCAGTGAGATTATTGAGTAACTTGAAGCTTGAGCTTTATTATACTATGTAATATGGAATGTGCTACAAAGTTTCATGCCTTGAATTTTGTACAAAATTTGGAGTTTTGAGTTATTAGTTTTTGTTGTATAGAATGCACTACACTTCCATAAAAATATACAAAAAAAAACTTAAAACTTGGTGATTCGTCACACTCTTATTTTGAAATGCATCCGACTGTACTTCGAGTCATGTACAAAATCAGCAAATTAAAAAATTTTGCATTCTTATGGTATGACCTAGCCATCTTAGGCTTTGAGCTTTGATGAACCGTACAACATATTCTCCTCTTATAAGTTGGTCCAGATGGAACCAAGACATCTAATACGCCATTCGCAGCTATCTTTGACGGCACCGAAGATTTATTTAAACATTTTTCTCTCTGTTTTTGTCTTTTTCACTTATTGCCCACGACTTCGATTCGTAGCAAAAAACTGGCCGGATGGCAGATTTATACAACGAAAATTTGCAAAGCCTGTTCAACAGCTTTGATTTAAAATTTTCGATAAGTAAATAGAATGCTCTTATACTGCTTGTATTTTCTCGTCTATTGTGATGCTAACGGCGTTGTCCCGGTTTAGTTTTAACCCCAAATACGTGAAAGTGTTCACCGCTTCAAATTCATATATCCCGATTTTGATTGTGCCAGGTGCCATCACATTTTCTCTGGACATCAACATGTATTTTGATTTTTCCTCGTTACCTCCCAATCCAGTTATACCGGCTGCCTTTTCTATATTACAAAAAGTATTTGATAGTGCACTAACGTTTTTGCTGACTACCGCAATATCCTCCACGTACGTGTACGAGTATATTTGTGCAAAAACGCAGAAAACATTCCCGGAAAAAAGAAAGCGCGGAAGACTACTAGCCACTTTGATGGGATTTTCGTTAGATTGTCACAGGAAGAAGAAATGTGCGTTCACTTGGAAGAGCCAATAATAGTTACGCTTCTATTGGCAGAAGCAGGGCTTCACGGTCGACTGGTATGAAAGAAGTCATTGGCAACATCATCGCAACAACAACAACGAATTGAATTTGCTCGAGGGACATATGCTGAACTTAAAATCAGTGGCGTTATATTTTATTCAGCGATGAAACGCAAAAAAAGGGCGCTAGTTCTGATGGTAGGAACTACGTGCGGTGACCAAAACGTGCAACATTCGACGTAAAAAATGCACTCAGTACGCAGAATATCACAAATTTGTTTCAGTTATTTGAAAAGGCCAATACAGCACGGGAATCCATTCCTGTTGAACGTTGTAGAGGTGTAATTATGCCAATGCAAAGGCGCTGTGCAGGAATAATAAAGCAAATAGGATTTTCAGCAAAATATTAATTTATACTTTTCCTTTTCGCTCGTATTTTTTATGGTTTGACTATTATTTCGCTTCGATTTTAACTATTTTTCTCGAAGGAATTTCGAATTGTGTAAAATTTTAAATAATACATGAAATAAAAAAAATAATGTTTTTCTTAGATAAAAATATTGATACATTTTAAATTTATAAAATAAAACAAAATATGCAAAATATTTGAGTGATTTTATTGAAAAAAAGTTTGAAATGGAGAGAGATGGCATAGTTCCTAGGTATTTTTCAATGGCTGTATGTATGTACTTATGTATACTCTTTCCAAATAATAAAACAACAAACCATTTGTTTTATTTCCCAAATGATTCCTGGCATTCTCTATGTTCAAATGTGAATAAAAAAATTTTTAAATAAGTGCAGAGGAGGTAAGATGGGAGAAAGAATTTGGCGGTACTTGCATTGAAATTTCCATATTTTGCCCTAATATAATATCTAATTACAAGTTGACTCAAAATTATTAGGTTGACTATCAGAGGATTTATAATTTGCGCTCTTGTGAACTAGACAACGGTAGTATACAGAAATTTTGTATGTAGTAAAAGCTATTCAGGCGGCCGCCGTAGACGAAACACTAATTGATAGTAAACGTTTTTTTTAATATAATAGTAGTCGCCTCTCGGCAGCTAATGGCAAGCCTCTCTGAGTGTATTTCTGCCATTAAAAAGTTTTTCATAAACTTTAGGTCCCTCCACTTGTGTCACAACATCAAGCCACATACCAAAAATAGGGGGAGGAGCTCGGCCAAACAAACAGCGGAGCGCGTAAAGCTCAAAATATATAGGGTGGGCCATGAAAAATTTGCTTTTAGAATCGGCTATAAAAAAAAAACTAATCAATAATTTTTCACACTTTTTTTTATTTTGAAGATTGAACATTGTCATTTATGAATATAAAATAGTATCGTTCAACTGACTGCCACGACTGGCTTTACAGTAGGCCATTCGATCAACCCAATTATTAAGCATATTTTCGATTGTTTGGGCTCCATTTTCATGAATGGCAACTTCGATTTCGTGTTTTAAAGCATCAATCGTCTCTGGATGATTCGCATAGCATTTGCCCTTAACGGCTCGCCACAAAAAATAGTCCAACGGGTTTGAATCACAGCTCCGAGGTGGCCAATTGATATCGGAATTCAAAATCGGTTGCCAAAAGTTCGAGTGTAACTTTGGCAGTGTGACAAGTTGCACCGTCCTGTTGAAACCAAATGTCGTCCATGTCATCCTCTTCAATTTTTGGAAACAACTCGTTGAGCATGTCACGGTAACGCTCGCCATTTACTGTAACCGCAGCTCCTCGCTCATTTTCGAAAAAAATGGTCCGATGATGCCGCCAGACCTAAAACCGCACCAAACAGTGACTCGTTGTGGATGCATTTGCTTCTCTACAGTAACGTGTGGATTTTCTGAGCCCCAAATCAGAAAAGAAGAAGAAGACTCACCACTTTGGAAATAGGTTTTCAATATTTCCCAATTTTGTTCAAGCGTATAGCGTCCCATTTCGTAAACGTCAAACCTTTAAGTAAATTATGAACACATTTGACATGTCATTTGTGTTTTTTTTTTTTTTTTTTTTTTTTTTTGTCGGGACAACTAGCAAGTGCAGCACTCAGACATTAATTGAGTCCATTGTACTACACTTGGATTCCCTTTTAATTTTCTTTAAATCTACCCGATCTCCGAAGAAATCTGAGTAGATCTTGTGGTGCCAAGGAGCCAAGATGGTCGCTTCTTAACACATCAGTGCCAGAGACCTCAAACCTGATTCGGGCGAAGGCGGGGCAGACACACAGGAAGTGATCCGCCGTCTCA